>QOCX01000062.1:147361-215466 GCA_005959815.1 Sarcophaga bullata
TTTCCTAATTATCAAACCGCAAAAGTACAAAATGTAAGCAACACAAACCCCCTCCCCCCGGCACACAAATAAAAACGGTGAAGAAATAAAAATCCTGTAAGAAAACCCACACACAATATAGGTTTACACTGAATGCTAGGTAGCCTGACTTTATGACCATTCGTCTGTCATTTGGTCTTGTTTCACATTGGCTCAACAGCAAAGTCGCTTGGAAATTGTAACTGTAAGTGAACGTGAATGAAGCACGTTAAATTTACTTTTAAAAGATATTTTTCCTTATTTTTTTTTTCTGTTCTTAAATACCCTATACAAGCAGAACCAGTCGTAGTCTAGTAAGTAGTGTGTTGGCTTATTTGACGTAAGACCACGGTTCAAACAGCAGGTTTGACATCAAAACGAAAATATGAAAAAATATTTCTTCGGCGACTTCCTCTTGGCAGATTTCTGGCAAGAACTCTGATAACGAAATAAAAATGTCAAGAAAAGTTTCTCAAAAATCTGTCGTTCAAAGGCGACTTGAAACTGTAGGCGCCGCCATTCATGCATAGAATTAACACACACAATATAAGTGTTGTAGGAAGCTAGGTCGCATAGATGGTTAGGTTAGGTATTTGTCAGAGCATTACAGTGATGAGAACATTTCTTTTTTATTTTTTATCCGAATTCCGTTTGAACAGAACTCCTATAAATAAGAGTTCATTAGTAAGCTGTCTGATGAACAGTTATTCCATAGTTTATCTTACCTCTTGGGTGCTAAGCAGGCATTGAGACATAACTGTTCTTGTTGCACGATTAGCTAAATAATAGGGACTCGAAGATAGCGTGTTCTGGAGGTTAAGTGCTTGACAACAAACCCAAACAATCTAGTTTCGAATTCAGGAGAAGATTAAACATGATCTTTGATAGGAAAAAAAAATTCATGACTTCCTTCAAATGCCACATTAGCCTTACTCATAGGCAGGATAAAGGATGAAGAATAAAATCTTTAATGAACATCATAGGCATTTCAGACTGAGCCAAGTCGGTGGAGAGAGTAGGACTTAATTATTATGCTGCCGCAAAGGTACGATCATTACATTGTCACAGGGTGGATTCTTGGCAATGAAATACGGGAGCGCTATTATATTGAGATCTCCCTTGCAATAGGCCAATAATCCGATTACTATACCCGATGGAAGTGTACAGCAGACGAAATATTTCGAATAAAATACTCGTACCTAATTTGAATACAATGAATATCAAAAATAATGTGCGCGAGAGCGAATAGATAGGGACAGTAGGAAAGGCTAGTGCACATGGCATAATACGCAGGACTTTTACGCCCACAAATGTTTAAAGTTCTGCTTTTGGAAATCGTGACATATTACGTCATAATCAATTGCAAATCAAAAAAAAAAAAAAAGAAAAAATCATGGAAAAAATTTTAATAAAAATTGCTCCAAGCATGGCCCTGCCTAAAATGTTAATCATTTTCTAGAGTATAACTTAAGTGTAGGGTATTTATGGTATCGATTACAAATTTCTTATTTGTTATACTGTCGTTTGTAATTGTTGTTGTAGTATTTTATTGGTTTTTAACTGAAGGGAATTTAGGTCATTGAACAAAACAACAAAAGTTAATTTGTAACAATAGTTTCAGAATTTTCGGTGATTTTCTGTACTTTTCTGCTACTGCTACTGTTCCACTTCTCTTCCTCTTTGTCTTTCTGTTCTTTCTGTTCACTATCCCTAATGCTGCTATTCAAGTTTTGGTCTTAATCAGGGTATTCAAAGTCGTAACCAGCAGTGTCATGGTGGTAGCACTTGTAACAACCAGTACTTTTAATACTTCTACTAGTTGTTGTTGTTGTTGTTGTTGTTGTTGTTGTTATCATAGTATAGTTGTTGGTGTTATTGTGAGATACTTGTCTTACTTATGGTTGGCTTCAATTTGACAAAGTGCTAAACTATGTTGCACTTCGATAAAATGAACTTTAAATAACAACAACAACTACTACTACTACTACGACAACAACAATACAAACGATATTAAGAAAAGTAAACAAATATCGACAAAAAGCAAAGGATATTGAATAGCAACAACAAAAACAACTATGGACCTCAAGTAGTGCTTGAAGTCGAGAGACTTTTAGAAACACAATAAATGTACATACGTGTGTGTGTGTGTGTATGTGTGTGTGTATGGAGTATAGAGTGGAGAATTTATTGGTGTTGTGAAGTGATTTTGTTTTTTGTACTTGCATGGATTCTTTAATCACTAATGGATTAATTGATTTAATTAATTTATATGTTCAGGTAAATAACCACAATAACTATAACAATAATGACATGTGGGAAGTAAGTCAGGTTTTAATGGCTACAAGTTGCTAAAAGGAAAAAGCACAAAGGCTTCAAGAGCAACTGGGAAAGGATGATTGAAGGCATACAGCAATTTTCTTAAATAGTTTTTTCTTGTTTATTATAATGAAGGTATCAGGCTGCTTTCATTTAAGCAATAGTAAGCTAAACTTTCAAAACAAACGTTTACCTGGAGAAGAGATTTATAAAAACAATTGCTATGATGGCATAATACAGTCGATTACTGTATTGTTTTTATGCAATCTAGAAGATTCCAAATACAGTTTGAGGCCATGACAATTGTGTTGCATTTTTAGTCGAATATTGATGATGTAGATTGAACGCAGGTCAATTTAACTTAAAATTTTTCAAAACAACTCTTGATGACTTCCTATGACACTTGAAAATCTTGCTAATGTTCTATCACTTGCATAATATAAAGAGTTTCTGATTTCTAAATATTTATGCATACCACAGGCAAAGATAGCAAAGCTTTCAGATCAGTTAAGGTACGGTCACATCTGACAAATATTTGCTTCAATTCTGTTTGCTATTGTTTGACTGAAATTTTACTGAAACAATCAAAAATTTTGTTTTGTCATCACACAACGGCAAAGAATTATTTTATGTTTTCAGTCAAATATTTGCCAGATGTGACCGATCTCTAAACAGTCTTAATATTGTTTAAATAACAATACATGAGTGAATCTTTTAAATTCCGTGGTTTCATCATTGTCACCTTAAATTTGGAGCTGCGATCCAAAGAATCTGAAAAGTGAATAACGCCATCATTTTCCAAAAGAGTACATGGAATTCGAAGTTAGAGGAAGAGAGATAATCTTTAAGAAATTAAATAAATAAAATAGAATGGAATGCCATTAATTTATCCTTAACTCGATGCAAGGCAAACAAAAGGTTATTGTTTACTGGCGACGAAGCCTATACTATGTTAGAGCACGTGAGTTCAAACCCTAGATCTGACATCTTGATACCGTCTCTCAGAAGTCTTATGACAAAAAAAAATCCAGAAAGAAATAAAATTACCAAGAAAATTTTCTTAAATCTTTCGTTCGAAGTTGATATTAACCGCTAGGTTCTACTACAAATGGATAAGCTAAACACATGCAATATAAGAAGAAGATAAATGGTTGTAATCCTGACTAAAAAGGATTTCTGACAAAAACTCTTCGAATAGATAGTGATTCCAATGCACCGTTTCTCTAAAAAACTGTCGTTCGGAGTCGTTTTTAAACTGTAGGTGCCGCCACTCATATTTAACATTAACACGCACAACAGCCAGTGATGTGAGAAGCTAGGTTGTAATCCTGACTGAAGGGTTATAATGACCAATTATGTAAGTCAAGTGAGAGAAATGAATTCAAAATTCATTACAATTCAGATTCGAACTAATAAATCAGATTTTCCCAATATCGAGTCTTTTCGAAAGAAAATTCCACTTGTCAACTAATCATTGTCATCGTAGTCTAGTAGCCGTAATGTAGTTGGTAGCGTGTAAGCTTATGAGACGTGGGACCAAGGTATAAACCCCAGCCTTCTCTTCCGTGAACAAGCCTAAAAGTTTGGTTTGTCTTGCCATAACAGAAGTGCTAAGACCTACAGTGATGAGATAGCTAGAGCGGTACGGTTTTATTTCGGACATCTGAATGCCAAGTAGGCATACAACCTTAGGTGGTGAAGGTACAGGATTACATAAATATTTGGAACTAAAAGACAGTGAGGAATAGCGGTTGAAGTGTTTGAAGAATACCGCTTTGGATTTCATGATGGTTTTTTAAATTAAAACATTGTAGCTTCGTCTCTCCTTCAAATGTAGTCTTACTAACCAAAGAAAATAAAATCTAGAATATTATCATAAGGAAGGTCAGGCCTTACCCTTACCTTTTGGGCAACGATTGGACCAGTGATTATTACCCTCTCTGAGAAAATACTGGCAGTTATGATTCTAAAGGTGTATTAGAATTAAAGAACTTCCTGCACACAAATTACAGTTGAGTGCCACATATGTATGTGTGTCATCAAATCATCAAAGTAACATTAAGACAAGCTTTTAACAAAAAACCCTCTTCCTTTGTCCTCAAAACCAGAAATAATGGCACACTTTATAATTTTTTTATTACAATCGTTTTACATTACCTGGTGCTCAGCTCAGTTCAGCTTAGCTCAAGACGTTAACAAAAACTCTGCAAAACTGTGAAAAGTTTACAGTTTCAATACAAACTCATTGGAATTGTTTGTGACTTACAGGTGTTGTTGGAAAACAAGTTGCAAGCAGAATCACTATTAAATACGTTTCTATTTGCTTAAACAACTTGCCATGAGGAAGAAAAAAATATATAAGAATACACACACACACATACATACATACGTACACACATGTACAATTACATTTAAAAGAATTACTGTGTTCACACTTTAAAAGCAAGAAAATGTTTTCTTTTCGGTTTTTTTTTCGAGTATTTTCGCGAATTGAATGTACAAAAGAAAAATTTGTTGCATTTTGCTGTAACATCGTTTGCATCACCACCTGTTCTGGCTCAGGTGAGCATAACAAATTATTAAATGATTTGTTGCCATCATTTATGCTCATCTTATGAGCGATGTTTGTTTAGATTATTGCAACAAGTTGCAATCATATGATAAAATGCTTAAGAATAAATGCACGAGTATGTACGAGTATGTATGTTTGCAACAAGTTATCAATGGCCATGCAGCGTAATAACTTGTCTTGGTACTACTATTGCCAGATAGGTAAATCGAGCATAAAATCTATGCAATTTTTCAATCATAAATTGTTGTTGTTGTTTGAAAATTTGCTGTTATGCGGTAATTTTTAAGCAATTGGCTGGTCTATTAGACAAAACAGGATTTGCTGATGCCACAGATTTCTGGTCTTAACAAGTGGACAAAACAAAAGCGGCATAAAAATTTCGAAAAAATCTTAAATCACGATTTTTTTTACAGTTACAGTGCAATTTTATGATAAATTTGTTGTAATAAATGCCTGGTAATAATCACGTGGGACGAATTTTTTTTTTTTTTTTTTTGAAGGCAAGAAGGCAAACTAAAAAAGAAACAAAACAGAAAACAAAAACAAAAAAAAACAACTGAAATGCTAAACTAAAAAGATTTCTTTCACTTGATTTGTTATTAGACGCGGTCATTAAATAGCGTTTAAACAATAATCCTTAACTGTAAATTACAGAAAATGCATGTGTTGTGACACCTGACTGTTAAATCGGGATCAGCAGGCAGATCATTTTCGTGATCACACAACCAAGTCAAGCAACCAATCGTAGATCAAACATAGCCAAGTTCTCTTATAATTGCAAGTGGTACGATATATGAAGCGAACATTTAAAAAGTTTACTCGTCGATATGTTGTTCCATGCATTGCAACATGCGAGAGATGTTATGTAAGGTTGAGAAATCATGATTTTAATATGCAAAGCAAAGACCTGGCAGGTCAGTCAAAATTTCAATGATGAGACTAAAGTACATGCATACGTAATTGATCATTACAATTTTTCAGTCAGGATTACGATCTATTTTCTTACAATACTTATGTTGTGTGTGTTAATTTCATACATGAGTGGCGGGACCTATAGTTTAAAGTCGACTCCGAATGACAGATTTTTTTTGGAGAAACTTTTCATGGCACTTTCCCATTCACTCTCAGTGTTTTTTTTTTGCCAGAAATCCGCCGCAGTCACTGAAGTTTGTATTTCGTTTTGTTGGAGATGTCTGAACAGGGGTTTGAACAGTGCCATCACTTCAAACAAGCCAACACACTTCCTACTAGACTACGGCTACTGCATAAGATTTGAGACTAAAGTACGATCATTTTTAATTGATAGAAGAAATTGAACACCACACGAGTTTAGGTTTAGGCGACAATTGGAAAGAGGTTTTTGCATGTCCATGATTCAAACCGAAACACTTTAAAAATGAAACCCTTTTCTCCGATGGAAAATTGATAGTTTCTGACAATCGAAAGCTTGAAAAATCTTATGAAAAACTAGACCTAAAAGCTGAAGCACTATTTTACTTTGATTCACGGTAATGTTCTGTATTTTGTTACCACGAGAACAGAACCATTTATTATGCATAAGATACAGACGTACATAATTGGGCATTACAACAGTTCAACTAGGATAATAATCTGGTTTCTTACACCACTTATGTTGTGTGTGTGTTAACTTTATATATGAGTGGCGGGACTCTGGACTATGGATAGATTTTTTTGAGGAACTTTTCATCAATTTCAATTTTATTTTTAATTTAGAGTTTGTGCCAGATATCTGCTCAGGGAGAAGAAAGTCGCCGAGAGAAATATTTTTTTAAGTATTTCGGTTTATGCGAGTAGTCTGAGGTGGGGTTTTGAATCACAGAACATTGTGAAACACTGTGTTTCAGAACAGGGTATCTGATAGTACCTTGAATCATTGTCACATGTTGGCGATATTTTTTCTTGGCACTTATTATTCCGCATACTGATGTTAAGAACCGTGCGAATTGCTTGTCATACTGAATATTCCTAAATAATCATTTATCGCAACATTCTTAAATTCTTGTTAGAGAATCGATTTTCACAAAATGTTATTCTATTTTCACAAAGTATGACATGATTTGCTAGAGTCTACAGATCCTTTTTGCTGGATGTATAATTTAGGAGCATACTAAAATTTTTTAATTGATTGTCAATTGTTGGAAAAAAATATAAAAATTTTATTGAAAATACTTTAATTCGAATGAAAGTTTAAGTTCTGTCTGTCTACTTTATTTATTTTATTTATTTTTTTTTTTTTTGTTAATTTTTTCAATTTACTTGTCTCAACAGGCATTAACTGTTGATAAAACCTGCGTCTACCCACAATTTAAAAACGATTTCTGTTTAATAAAAAGCCCATTCACAATATGAATATTCAATAAATAATGCCTGTATTTTAATTTAACACGGCTATTTCATTTAATTTCATTTTTTTTTTCTCTAAATCATTTATCTTTTCTTTTTTTTTGTATTTAATATTGAGGTGTTAAATGGCATTTTATTATAACACAAGGATAACTAAAGTAATGTACACTTACTGCGAAATAAATCAAATGCGGACTAACTGACTGCCAGACTGACCATGTGTGCTTGTGCTTTATTTTTATATTTATGGATTGCATTGCAGAAAAAAAGTTAAAATAATTGAATAATTGAATAAAAAAAAAAAAAAAAAAAACAATAAAATTGATTCCATTATGGCATCAATTTAATTCAGTTTTTATTGTTAAAGTTTGTAATAAAAATAAAGGAGGATGAAAAGAAATAAAAAAAAAATTAAAATAAAAATTATTCATAAATAATAATAATAATAATAATAAAATAAAGATACTGTTTGTTGTTGTAAATTTATGGTATCATTATCTGTAAAAGGAAATTGTATCTTTCCACTTAATTGAACGTTTGCCATGCAATATGATGAATTTAAATACGCTGGTTTGTGGATTTATTTACGCTTTGAAAGGATTTGTTTACATAACCATTAATATTATATATTTTAAACAAGCTTTGTTTAGTGCTTAATACATACATACATGCATACATAATTGATCTTTACATCCCTTATCGCAACACTTATGTAGTATGCATAACACATGACGGGCCGAATCTACAGCTTAAAGTCGACTCCAAACGACAGTTATTTTGAGAAACTTTTTCAAGTCAATTTTTATTTTTTTGTACTCAGACAAAGAAAGTCGCTCAAGAAATATTTTTGTTTACATTTCGTTTTGTGTGAGATGTGTGACCTGGAGTTAGAAACGTTGCCTCACTACTAATAAGCGAATACACTACCCTACTAGACTACGGCGTATTCAAGTTTAACGCATATACATTATCGGCAGTACAAATATTCTTTAAAAAATATAGCTTCTTAGATAATAACAGCATAACATTTCAACTTACGACCGTTAAGATTTGAATTTAATAGCAAACGAACATATTTTATCATGATTTTCTAACACTCAAGATAAAAATGTTGTCTCCTTATATTCATCCATAATAAGGTCTAACAGAGTCCACATAGAGGTTAACATCAATCATCTCTTACAAAAGAGTACGTGCCCTATGCCGCTACATGGCATACAGCAAGCCTAAACATTTTCGCAGAAGACCTTGTCTCCAGACACTGACAGACACGGACACTGTGATCTTCGGAGACATTAAACTGGAGAAAGAAATTGATAACTTCAACTGAAAGTCCATACATAATTGACCATTACAACCCTTCAGTCAGGATTACGGGCTAGGTTCTCACGCCACTAATGTTGTGTGTGTGTTAATTTTTACACATGACTGACGGCACTTACAGTTTAAAGACTCTTTTCATGGCAATTTTATTTACTGTCAGAGTTTTTGCCAGAAATCTGTTGAAAGGAAATCGGCAAAAATTCTNTTCTGAAAGCAAATAAAGTGGCAATAAAAAGTTTTTCAAAAATCTGTCATTCGTAGTCGACTTCAAATTGTAGGTCACGTACGCCACTCATGCATAAATTTAAACGTACACGACATAAATGGTGTTGAGAAATTAGGTTATAATCGTGACCGAAGTCCTGCAATGACCAATTATATATGTACAGTTTCTTTTGACGCTCACTGTATGTACAATAAATTGAATTGAGAATTCAATTCTTTCTGTTGCTGTGGTAAAATTAAACAATTTTTCAAGTGTTTAACAGAACACACATTTCCTATAGCAATTAACAAGAGCGAAGAAAAATTCAAGGGCCGTAATTAACATAAAGGAGTTCCAAATATCATGGTGTTTTAATGTTCAAAATAAATGTTTAATTTGAAAATTAGTCAGTGTTTAAGAAACTAAACATTCTTATTTTAATTTTTTTTTTTTTTTTGTTTTTGTAAAATGAGTACTGTTTTGTTGACAACAACAATAATTGCTTATTGCAATCAACTGAAATATGGGGGAAAAAACCCCGTATTATTTATGATTATTTTTCAAATTTGTTAATTTTTATTTTTTTTTTTTAATTTTTATTTTAATATGAGTAATTTATTAAACACGTTGATACTACCTCCCTCCCTCCCTCTTTACTTAATTTAATTTGAAAAAAAAAATTATTTTTTTTTTAAAGAAAAATTAAAAACAATTCAAATGTTTATTCTATGTGGACTATTGTTAATAAATTATTACCTTATGAATGCAGTTGATTTATGTTTAATTAATAAAAAAAAAAAACAAATGTTTTTTATCATTATATTCGCTTGTCCGCTTGTATTCATGTTAATTTGCTTCGTTTTGTTTTTTTTTTGTATTTCCTTCCTTCCACGGCCATTTTAAATAATGCTGTTAGCACAACAACAATACTATGTTGTGGTTTTGTTTTTGCAATGCAATTCCTATTAAAAATAATAATGGTATTAAAAAAATAAATTAAAAAAAATTAAAAATACATAGAATAACAACAAAAGAAAAACTATATAAAACATAATAATAACAATAATAACAAATAGTAATAATAATAATAAATATTTAATGAGTTTAATATGAAAAAAAAAAACCAAAAAAAAAATCGTTTATGAGTTCATAAATTAAATGTGACTCTCCTGTTTGCAATTGTCAATAAGAAGCGATTAATCCTTATTATCGCCATAAAAAAAAATTAATTAGCAAAGCCATTAATAATCCCTTTTTTTTCTTTTTTGTTGTTATTTTCGTTTTCATAAATTTTTTTTTTTTTTTGTTCAACAATTGAATATCGAAAAGCAGATTAAAAGAGATTTGATTGAAAAAAAAAACAACAAAAAAAAAAGAAAAAAAAGAAGTAAAAAAAATGGCATTTGACAATGAAAATTTCAATTAATAACCTAACTAATCGGATGAAAAATCCATTGGAAAAAAGATTTTCAAATTTATTGATAACTTAACTCATTCTCGGTATCAGAGTCTGATGCCTCTTTTTCTAGCTATGTAAACATATAAAGAAACTGTATGGTATATTTAGTATCTTAGTATCTCATATTTGCCCATACAATTAGGCTGTTATAATGTCCGTAATTAAAGTCACTTCAATGTTCGTTCTTAAACTCCTTTGAAGTTTACTCGAGTACTTCTTAGGAAAATTTCAAATTATTTAAAAGGTTCCAGAACATCTTATTAAACTGTATTGCAAATGAAGTGGTCAGGGTCCTTATGAAGCATACAATATCCTACAATAGAGTACCTGCATTATTGTTACACTCTACTGGCCTTGTATGGATAAAAAGAAGTCTTCCGATTGTCCACTATCTTTATATCCTTTAAACGGCCGTCCACTGCACAATTGTGATTCTCAAGAGCTACTGTCTTTTTGGAAGACATGTGAATAGACTTGATAAAGGTTTAGATTTTGAAAATGCAAAAAAAGAAATTTTTTTTTTTTTTTTTTTTTGTGAAACACTTTTTCGAGTGTATGGGGTCGTATCTCGGCAATGACATCACAACTGGTGCCTTCAAATGCTTGACCATCTCTGAATTGTTGACATAACGCTTTTCTTTAACGGCCATCTACAGAAAATAGTTCAGCGGTATCAAATCGCAGCTACTTGATGGCCAATTGACCACGTCATTTCAACTAATTTGAACGGCCTTCAAACGTGTGATGCAATAAATCGATTGTGGCATGTTGGCATGGCAAGTTGTTAGCATTAATACCATGAAGAGCAAGTACAAAAAACTTGATTATCATGGTGCAATAGATGTCTCCATTGATCGTAATGGTGTTGCCGTCTTTATTTTGAAAAAAATATGAGCCAATAATGCCCCCGCTGCACAAGCCACACGAAAAAGTCACTCATAATAACTGTATTAACTATTGTAAGATCACGTGTGTGTGTGTTCTGTGCCCCAAACATGGCAATTTTGCTTATTAACGTACCCATCCTATTGGAAGGAATCCACCATCTAATCAAAAAAGAAAGGATATTCACACTGTAATTCTAACGCCTCTACTTTGATGTTTAGCAGTTAGGGATTCGTGAATGAAAGTATGCAAGTATGAAGTTGTTGTAGTCTAGTAAGTAGGGTGTTGGCTTGGATTAGAAGTGAGGCCACGATTCAAACCTCAAAACGAAATATAAAAAAAAAAATATTTTCTTCGCTAACTTCCTCCCAACAGATTCCTGGCAAAAAAAAAAAACTCTGAGAGCGAAATAAAAATTGCCATGAAGTGCTACTCAAAAATCTGTCATACGGAGTCGACTTTAAATTTTAGGCCCCGTCGCTCATTTTATACATGCTAAGTGGTGTGAGAAACTACGTCATAATCCTAACTGAAGGACCGATTATGTGCTATGTAAGTAGTCAAGTCGAATTCCTTTGCTATAACGAGGATCTGAATGTACACGATCTTTTCTGAAGTCAAGTTCTGCAATATTTATTTCTAATAAAAAAAAAGAAATTTTTTTTTTTTTTTTGGAAATTAAAAATACAACGACGTCTACGTTTTCCTGTTAATTTGAAATAAATTTCATGTGATTGCTGTTAGTGTTATCGGTTACTGCCAATGAATAATTTGGGTTGGCCGAAAAGAAATTGCCAATAGTAGTTGTGGCTGTTGCTATCATTTATTAAATGTTGCAAGTAGCAAATAAGTTGCGTTTTTTTTTTTGTTGTTGTGTGTTATTTAAGCCAGTTGCAGAGTCAGTGGCAATGGTAGTTTTAGTGATAATGGCGGCAACATCCATTAATACTTGCTAAAGCAAAATTAAGACTTTAGCTGTTCGTTTCGTAGTGTTCTACATGAAATCTCAATCCCATGATTTATGAACTTTATGCGGCAAGGCAACGTTGCCTGTAGCTGTTGTGTGCAAAACTGTGCCGGTATTGTGGGTGTTAGACTCACAACTATAAAACGCTGCTGAATAATTAAACTAAATAAAGACTTATAATAGAATTATGAAACAAAAAATTAAGAAGAAGAAGAAGGGAACAAGTAAATAAACTCTAAATACAGAATACCATACAAACGAAACGACTACTAAACTAAAATTAAATTCAGACAGACAATAAATATGAGATGGTATGAGAAAGAAAGGAAGTAAAAAAAGAAATGAAATTAATGATTCATTTGCTGCGAAACCATTATTGGATGAATATTTGAAATAAAAATGTTAGATTTGCCAAAAATGATAAATTATTTCAAGGAACTCTATGCCATTTAGAACATTGTCTTGCAAGTACACTGAGACAGACTCCTTGCATAGATGCGTGTGTCTTGATAAATGTAAACATTTCCATGAACACTGTTCAGTTATGTTGAGGCTGAGTATTCTACGCTTTGAAACTACCGTTTAAATGCATATGTATGTGGCATAGCAAGCATTACATGTTGAATATTTGATTAGTCATAAGATAAATAGCCTCTGCAGCAGCAGCAATCCTATCAGATATGCGATGCAATAAGAGATGTGATGTCTCATATGATTGTTAGTTCCGATAGCAATTGAATGATTTGAAACTGCTTTAATATTAAATGCCGCATTTGCTTTATGTTTCCTTACCAAAATCTAAACGGCTATCAGTCTCATCTTCAATCAGTTGAGGTTGGAAACTATTTTATGCCTGCTTTAAAACAAATTAATCTGATAGTAATATACGTACACTTTGAGACAGATATTTAAAGTAATGTAATGTACAGCAAATATACAACAGCATTACATATTTACATTTGTATATAAATAAATACATACAAATATGTGAACATAATATAATAAAAATTTATAGAATTTAACGTAGAATTCCTAAATAAAATCATATGTTATGAGTCACACGTTACTTCATTTTAACACTAAAACGTTAAAAATAATTTAAAAGTTATACGTTATAAAGAATAAAACATACATACATACATACATGCACACATACATATATACATACATACATACATATATACATACATACGTATATACATACATACGTATATACATACATACGTATATACATACATACATACATACATACATACATACATACATACATATATACATAAGTGCGTAGAACAATAAGTTATGTGAACAATTTTTTATTTGAACAACGTCTGTTGCATTCTGTTGGCAATTTGTTACATTCGATTAGGTCTACTAAGGTGTAGTAGTCGAAATAGTTTCATTAATTTAACACGGTTTTTGTATTAAAAGCAACAACAACATTTCTTTAAACATTTTAAAATTTTAAAACATTATGACAATATGACAATATGACATGATAGAGCACACATTGTGAATCCGCCAAATAATTTTTGCATAAAAAAAACATTTTTTTTAAATTCTTTTTTTTATTTTCACTCCTAATTTTGCTTAAATTCTAGAAGGATTTTTATTTGTTTGACTTGATTTTATTTAACAGACTATATATGTATGTATGTATGTGTGTATATGATGTATTATTATAAATTATATTCAGCTGAAGAAGAAATTATTTTTTAGTTTTTTTAAGCTTAATTATGAGCGTTATTTAGCTTTTTATTATTTTTATAATCTGGTCACACTGCCCAACACACAAAGGCAAATGAATTAATTGCTCTTGTTAACAATAAAACAAAAAAAAAAACAAATCAAAAACAAAAACAGAAAAATATTCATTGTGGTGTTGTTCCGATATGTGCAGTCATTCACATTCGTTTGATCGCATATTTTTATTAATCAAATAATTTAAATTCGCTTTTAAGATGAGACAAAAATGAAGACGTCTTTCACTGTGTTAGATTTGAAATTTTAAACATTCTTAATAGAACGCACTGTAATTGGAAGAGCAATATCTGTTAAACGATTCTAAATAATCTCATGGATTTTCCTTGTGTTGAAGCTTTAATTCTACGGTTTTTGCCAAATATTGTGATTAACTTATTACCACACTCTCCGAACGCCTTATTATGTCAGCAATCTCTTTGCTTTAGTTTATCGATAAAATATCGTTTTCAGTGTCCATTAATCGATTTCCTGAGCCCATTATTAACTGTTGACTTAATTTTTTTTTATAAAAAAATTTGAATTCAAGCAAAAAAGTTGCCCAAGCACTTGGTTTGATCACTGCGGTCAAACGAATGTCTTTTGATAAACAACAACAAGTTTACAAATCAGATCATTAGACAAACAATTGCTACTGTTTTGATTACTAAGTTTAATAATATAAAAAATAACAAGAAATGCAACAACAAAACAAATTAAGTGCGGTTAAACGATTGCTCATGACTGCATGCACATTAATGCGTTGCACAAGATAAGATAAGAAACAACGATTATTTAATGTAAATGTAATGCGACAGTACATTTGTGGCAGTTGACGAGTGTGCATCAGATGGAAAATGAAGTCCTCAGTAGTTCTATTTAAAATTGATGAAAAGGCTTTAGAATCCAAAAGTGAATTGGATGCCGTTTATTTTACAAAACCCCGATTGGTAGCCTACTGTTATAAGAGGAAATATAATGTCAAAAGTATGAACTATTTTAAAAGGCCAAAACCTCAAGATTATCCCATTAATTTAAATGCTCCAAAGAGCAATAAGTTAAAATTTATTCGTGACGAAGATCTACAACCCGTACTTAAATATGCTATGTCGCCGATGTTTACAAGAAACTTTGAAAATCTAGAGAAAATAAAGATTTTTATTCCACGATGGTGTTTAAGAAACATCATGAGCTGTTATTACCGTAAAAAAAGAACGCAAGAAACGATTCGTGTTTCTCGTTATAACAACGATCTTTACATGTTATTCGGCAACGAAAATTACTATTCTGCATGGATGACTAATAAAAAATGTCAACAACAATCAAGACATCATTATGAGTTTCGCAACAAAGTATTTTCAGGTAAATTTGTTGTTAATTTTTAATGTATTGAAGAGAGAAAAAAAACTCACAAAATAAAATCAAAAAACACTTTCAGAATCGCTTTATTATAATCCAAATAAAAATGAACGGACCGATCACGACTACGCGGAGTTCATCAGAGCGTTTTGGAGAATTTGAAATGATTTATTCTGGTTTATTATATGGAATTCAAGCAGAGGAAGAATTTAATGACTTGTAAGATTAAAAGACTAAAATCACATGTCGTTACATGGAATAGGTTGACTTTGTTTTTAGCATGTTTGTGTCTCGTAAAAACAAAAAAACGAAACGCTACCGCAATCCTTACTTTCCATACACAATATTTGTATCCAAGCGTTGTTCTTCAAATGTTGACACTT
Organism: Sarcophaga bullata; assembly: GCA_005959815.1. NCBI lineage: Eukaryota > Metazoa > Arthropoda > Insecta > Diptera > Sarcophagidae > Sarcophaga > Sarcophaga bullata. The sequence continues at coordinate 162,950 of QOCX01000062.1, forward strand.
CTAAAATGCTGTTCACAGTTAATTTTATGTTCATAATTTAAATTTAAAGTAAAACTTATTATAGTATGATGTAAATCGCCGTTATAGTGCAAATAATTTCATCGAATAAGCTCGAGGATAGACGAATGTCACCGGGAACAGTTTTTCTTTTTTTGCTTTTAGACTCCGGATACCCTCTACAGTAAGAATATTTTTTATTTGGCAAAGATTACGATTAAATTTCAAACAGAGTACCAACATGCTGTTTGTCCTACTACCCAGACATTTTTCGATGCTTCCAGTTTGATTGTAAAAAATGGCTCTGTAGTCCATAAACATTTTAAACGATCTTTTAGTGATGCTTCAGACAATTGAAGTGCAGTAACGTTATTAATTTCGATATATAATTTCAATATTAAACCATTTGATTATGTAAACTCGTAAACAAACTACATTGACATTGATTTGTTGTTGTAGATCCATGAATTTTCTTTAACAATTCAATCACCGACCACCATTATATAAAATTTTTTTCTTCTTATTGCAGTGATGATTTAGAAGCTCTTAATGCTTGTCGTTGGGTTATGACCGATGTAGTAAAGCATCGTAAAGGATATAATCCCCGAAAATATTTAAGTACTTGGATAGATGCGCACCTCTCTAACGTCATAGATATTTATGTTGCTTACGTTAACTCTAAAGGTATTGTAAATAAACCAGTTGTTCATAAGCATATATCTGAACTGCCAAAGGAATACGTATGACATTGTAAAACAATTGTTGAGAAGTTTAAATTAATTTTGACATTTTTACAGAATGTCCTTTGGAAGCCACGAATTTGTACAGGCTTTCTGTATAAATTTTTACAGGAAGTCAACACATTGATGTCAAATGATAATGTCAACAGCTTAAATACGGTTTATGAATTTTCGATCAATGCAGATAACACCGTTACTTATAAAATATTTAAAGACAAAACAGAGAAATTTCTGGTCTGGTTCTGAAGTATATGGAATATTGCAAAAAATATACTTCAAATTAGATTAAGTTTAAATCCAATCAAATGAATATTTTATAATTGATTTATATTGGCATTGAAATAATAATAAAAAAACAATCATTTATTAACTGGAGTTATAAAATATCTGGTATTTTTATACAGGGACTTTTGAACTTTGACAGTTGATAACTGCTATTATTGTTGAAGCTACATCTGTCAAATGAATTATCATTTATGCAGGCTATTTTGCCAAACAGAGTAGAGGACCACAGACAACAAAACTGTCAACGATAAGAACTATGGGTTGATGATTATCACCTTCTTCTGGTCTAAGTGAGATAATGTGGATGTTAGCTACTCTAATGTGTCAAATTAGATATTCTCCACACGTGATTTAAGGGCATTATGACCTCACGTGGAGTTGATGTGTGCTGGCCACCGAATTCATACGAACTAACCTTGTCACACATAGTGGTCATGAAAGCCAATCTAATCCATGCTTAATTATGTAAAAGAGTCTTGTATGAGTAATCATGCAGATGAAATAAGGTCGTTATTTGCTTGAAACACTTGGCTTGAAAGAGCTTATAAATATTTTTCTTAATAGACTTGGTATTCCATTTTGTTTAATTCACTATTGGCGGCAGCAAAGTTTTCCTTTCACTTCTCTTATCTTATTAGCAGTAAACATAAAAATTGATCGTTTTGGACAGTTTGTAGCACTGTATCTAATATTAGACCTTAAAGTCAGTTATAGACAACCACATGCCTTTGATTTGATTTTATTCCATTTCCATTTGAACTGTTTCTTTCCGATACTTTGAACATATGCATACGAGTTTATTCAAGTGTTACTGATTTCACCAGTCCAGTGATTTGGACTTGGGTATGCCTTTTATGCGCAACATTCTCACTATCAAGCTCACTTAAGGAAAGTCAAATAATAACAATAAAATAATTAAGCAATTGAAACACAAGGAATATTTCAAGAAAAAAAAAAAGAAGGTTTTTTATGGAAAATGCTATACTTATATGCCGTACTGTGACACACTAAAATTGAATTCCAGTATGTAACGACCTCTCCTCATGTACCTCATTCGATGGTTATTATCTAAGCTATGGAAACAAATAAAATAAAATAAATTGCATTCGAATAGCAAAAGAAACAAAAGAAATATTTCTCGGCATACGAGAATTTCTGAATTTCTAAGCAACAACAACAAGAAGGCAACGAGCCACTGGAAAATGAGATGAAGAACGAAAGGATATTAATGCACTCCTAACGATTACAAAGACTAGATGGATTTGCAAATGCCAATAGAATACAAGTGTTTCAGGCTTAAATATTGCGTTCACTTTGAAATCAACGTGGGGCTATAAATTATAGAACAGTTGCCGTCAAACTTGAGAATCAATCGTGGTTTGTTATAGTGTTTACACAAATCTTCTGGACACTAAACGAAAATTCGTCAAATAAATTCGAATTTTTTTTTTTTTTAGGATAACACGTGTAAGCTAAATATGACAATAATTTTGAAAATCAAATGCCTTGCAAATCCCATGATAGATAAATAAATGCCATTTTAAACTGAAATTTAATTAAAAATTTTACACCAACGTACGTACACATCATAATTCAATTCAATTTCGGTTTATGGTGAAGGACCATTTTAAGCTTTGCCTCATTTTACAGTATTTGTTCCATATTTTACAATAAACCGGAGAAGAAATTATGAAAATGAGAAATTTTTAAAACGAAAACAACGGCAATGAAAATGTTCGCTTGTCTAATACAATTTTAATTAATTTTTATTGGCCTTTTGTCCTGGGCCTGCTAGTCATAAACTGAAAAAAAAAAAAAACTCATCAACAAACGCAAAATATGCGTGACTTGATTTGACTTGACTTGATGATATTGAGTACGGAAAGTATTTTCCCAACTGAATGGTGAAAATGTTGAACAATAAATTTTTAATTTTTGAATTATGACAATAACAACAACAACAACAACAACAATAATAATAATGATAAAAAATGAAAATAAAATAAATTTTATTGTGTTTAAAAGTAAAACAAAACAATAAAAACCACTCCCCATTATGTTAACGATAATGATGATGATGATGATGATGATAATGATGATGATGATGATGATCATAATTTTTCAAAGTAAAGAAAAATAAAAATTATTTTTAAATTACGTGTGAGCCTAAGACACTTGTATTCATTCCATGCCATCAACAAAACCCATCTAGCCTATGTAATCGTTAAGAGTGCTTTAACATCCTTTCGTTTTTCACTTCATATTCCAGTGTCTCGTTGCTCTATTTACCTTCGATGCCTTTTGTTTGCCTTGTCACCATTATTGCTTAGAAATTCAGAATAATTTTATTTTCTTGCTTCTTTTATCATTAAAAGTTCTTTTGCTATTCGAATGCAATTTATTTTATTTTATTTGTTTCCATAGCACAGATAATAACCATCGAATGAGGTACATGAGGAGAGGTCGTTATATACTGGAATTCAAATTTAATGTGTTACAGTACGGCGTATAAGTATAGCATTTTCCATAAAAAATCTTCTCCTCTTCATCATTTGTTTCTTCTCAGTTGGCCAGGACTACACACTAGCTTATCACACCGACCATGTTTTTTTTTATAGCTTTACGAGCTAAAGGTTGGGAATCTTCAAAAGACATTGGTAGCCCGGCCTACCAATGTGCACGATTCGCCGCAAGACTTACTCTCGGCTTGCTAAGTGCATACGTACTAAACCCAACCTCGTTCGTCACACTTCCATTAAGTCATCCCCCCGGGACCACAATCAAGTATTACATCGGGGGAGGTAAGGATTTAACGAGTGCAGCTACCCATTTCTGCTGTTCTTGCGCTCTCCATTATCCTTTGTTGAATTCGAACTTCTTTCGTGAAGAAGCTTACCGCGTTCCAATTTTCGCATGATGTTAGCATCAACTTAACCACGTTGTCGGGAGTCACCTGGGATCCAATCGTCCTCTCCAGGAGATTTCGTTGATAATCGTAGCGCCGGCAAGTAAAGAATATATGCTCCGCTGTTTCACTTGTATTTTGACATGATGGGCAGGCTTCATTCACGTCGTGCCTATACTTGTAGAGGTACGCCCTACAGCATCCGTGGCCCGCCAAGAACTTTGTAAGGTAAAAATTTACCTGGCCGTTTTTTCTTCTAGTCTATACTTCTATATTTGGTATCAATCTGTAAGTCCATCTTCCCTTTGTGGAAGAAGACCAATCGGGCTGCCACCTATTCCCTGCGTCATCATTCACTTGATCAGGGTGCAAAAGCCCTGTTCTTCTACTTGCTAAACGTTTCTTTCTCTCTACATCCACTAATAAACGAAGCGGCGTCATCCCCGCAATCATCAAGGCTGCTTCCGTAGATACTGTGCGAAAGGCAGAAATTACTCGGAGGGCAGATCTCCTGTAGGCCGCATTAACTCCTATCCTATATGTCTTCTTATCCATGACCTCAGCCCATATGGGGGCTGCATATAGAGCATTCGATCTAACCACTCTCATCAGCAATTGCCTCTTCTCTTGTCTCGGACCTCCCAAGTTAGGCGTTAACCGCGCGAGTGTGCCCGTTGTCGCCGCACACTTCCTACTAATATACGTCAGGAGTTCCTTGAACGTAAGCCTGTTATCAATTACAACTCCCAAATACTTGATTCACTGCTTCGATGTTATCTTTTGTTCGCCGACAGTTATGGTGATGAATTCTATTTTCTTCCTACTGCTTGCCAGTACGACATCCGTTTTATGATCAGCAAGTTTCTAACCTATACTTGCGATTCAGCTTCTAAGTCTACCACCAATCATGTATGTATGTATGTATGTATGTATGTATGTATGAATGTATGTATGAATGTATGTATGTATGTATGTATGCATGTATGTATGGATGTATGTGTGTATGTATGTATGTATTTATGTATGTATGTATGTACGTATGTATGTAAGTATGTATGTATGTATGTACGTACAAATGGCAGGAGTCTAAGTTCTCAGACTAAATTCATCATTGTTTGCTCACATCCTTAGCTCTGCTTTTAACTCCTTTTCCAACAGGATTAAGGCAATTATGAACCTCCCCTTTATGAAATTCATTTGTCATCTGTTAAAATACTTATTTTTTAATTGGTTTTAAAACATTTCATAATGTTTTCATTAAGGCATGTTCAAATACTTAAAAGAAAAATTTGTCACACCTAATTTCACTTTAAATGCCTCGCAATTTTTTTTAACAATCTTTAGGCCGCCATTTGTAAGATTTTAATGTAGGAAACGTGCCATAACATTTACTCACGCAATTGCTAACGTGTAATCCCGTTTTATTTTGTTGCTGTAAAAAAAATTTTAAACATTTTTACGATTTCCGTCAAAAAAAATTAAATCGGAGTTCGTTTAGCAACTCCCCTTTTAACATTCTTAACCTTAAAATTTTATTTTTTTTTCTCTTGCTTCCAATACAAATACAAATTCTAACAATTAAAAACAATTGTTTTCATTACTGTTTTTCATTTTTTTCTTCTCATTTTTTTTTGTATTTTTAACAGTTAATGTTTGGCATGTCGCCGTTAATGAGTTGGCAATAATACGAATGAAAAACGAAAACAATAATGATCCCCCAATCAAATACGTATCATAGTATAGCATAGGGGTGCATGCATACCTATTTGTCATAATGGTTTGAAGGTATGGAACAATTATAGACTTTATAGCATATTTACATACGGCCCGTGTAACCAATAAAGTTAACAATTAAACAAGAAACAACAACAACAACAATAGTAACAGCAACTTGTCTATTTGTCCTGAACATTTAATAAGAAATACGGTGTGTATTTAACATTCAGTTGCCGTGGAATAAATGGTGTAAATTAAAGGAGCACCCTCTTGAACAGACATGCTCTCAAACGCTCCCTTCCTCTACAATTAAACTGGAATACTGCCCTCACACTGTTATAATTAAAAATCTACAGAAAATAAACGCAACATAAGGTTAATGAATGGAGAAAGCCGATTATGGAATGCCTTACATGGTAAAAAAACAGGCATATGACCTTACTAGGATGAGAGCTTTCATGATGTTAATGGGACCAAAAGCTTTCTGTGGAGTTGGAAAAGATTTTTGGATTTACGATAGTTTATCCCAGATTAACCAGACGTTAATTAAGCAAAGTTTTGTTAGGGCACTATAAACTTAAAGAAAACTTGTTTAGAATGGAGATCGCCTCGACCACTTAAAACGCTTTTTTAATATCCATGCTACGTTACAGCATCTTAGGTCCTGGTTGATTATCTAGTATTAGGGAAGGAGTAATGAACAGAAGACAATTCTGAAGTTCGTCATTACAAAGTCGCCGTAGTCTGGTAGAAGTGTGTTGGCTTATTAGACAAGAACCCATGGATTAAACTCTGGCTCAAATATCTCGAAGAAAACAAAATACAAACAAATATTTTTGCGGCGACTTCCTCTCAGCAGTTTTAGTCAGGATTACGAAATAGTTTCTCGCATTACTTATGTAGTGTGTGCGTTAAGTTTATACATGAGTTGTCGGATATACAGTTTAAAGTCGATTTCGAACTACAAATTTTTGCGAAACTTTTCATGGAAATTTTATTTTACCCTTAAGAGTTTTTGCTAGAAACCTACTGAGAGGAAGTCGCCGAAGGAATATTTTTTTATATTTTCGTTTTGATGTCTGACCTTGAGTTTGAACCGTGGCCTTACGTCTAATAAGCCAACACACTACCTATTAGACTACGGCGAATTCATAACATACTCAATGCGTATATAAAATCGACGCTGCTCTATGGTAGTAAATTATGGCTAATACCGAAGCAACAGGTATTTGATAAATGCCTGTGAAAATAATCACAATTATTTTTAGCTTCCCTCTTCTGGAGACTAGCTAATGAACAGTAAATTTTAAAGCAGATCCTAAGAAAAGTCCCATTAAACGCAACTAGAAATTCGTTTCAATGAAATTCCCAAAGTAGTTATTATCATAGAGGCCCAAACAATGCCTAGCGTCGAATAATGATTCCAAAAAAACGTATAGTCGACATAGAATTCACAGGGCAAAAATATTGATAAAAAGAAATTTTACCAACGAGATGTGCCAAATCCATTGGTGGTCACTGTGGCATGCTTGGACCACAAGGAAGCAGAAGAAAACTAAACAGTATTTTGTCTGTGACAATCTAGCTGTGATGGAATGTAATCGGAAGTAATTTGGAGAAGGTTTAGTTGCAGCACCTCGATTGTTATCTGGGAACTACAAGCTGGCTCCATGTAATTCATGTTTTTAAACATTGGCTACCGATTGAACACGCCCAACTAGCTAACACTATTGAAAAAAATCTCTTAAACGATATGTATAGAGCAGCACCCTTTGAAAATGCGCTCTTAACAGCTGTAGGGCAATTCAATGCTTTACTGCTTTTATGGTGTACGCATACAAGCACACATATACATATACATGTATGTGTGCCTATATGGTCGATGAATATATTGGCAACAAAAGCGATTGTTTGTTTGAAAGTCAACGTCAGTTGCAATTTATTGTTACTGCTGGATAGTAATAATCCAGCAACTACAACGTTACTACTACTACTACGACTACTATTTGTACAATCCTATACTATTTTTGTACTCTTTCGAATCGTTGTTATTCATTTATTTTTTCTTTTCTCTTGTTTTTTCATTTTCTGTTCTGTTAGTTTTTGTGCCAAGTCCAATAATATCGGCACAAAACCAGCGACTACTTAATAAACATGAAAACATATCCGTTGGCATACCAAAGCCAACAACATCAGTTAAAACAACATCAGAAACGTAAAAAACGTTTACAACAACAACAGAATAGTAAAGATGGAATACGAGCAGGAGAAAAACATGAGCACCAGCAACAGCAGCAGCAGCAGCAACATCATAAAGTTTGTAAAAAGGAAACGGATGTTGCACTTGTTGTGGGTCGGGCAGCCTGGTGGAATCCTGTAATATTGGCAACAGCAACAACAGCAACAGCAAATAACAATATGCGAAATTTAACATTCGCCGAAGCATTGAGAGATTTTCTACAAAATGTTTCATTTCATTGTTATGGAAAATTAGTTGAAACAGGACGTCGTTATCAAGAGAGGTACGTTGTGCGTTCTATACGTACATATGTATGCATAAATATTGCGTTACGTTACGTTACATTGTAGTCACGGTAAAAATAAAAATGATTTTACAAATTGGATACTTTCTTTTCATCTACATATACATATACTTATGTATGTATGTGTGCCGTGAGTGTGTAAGTGACTAAGTGTGAGTAAGTGTATGTACCTCAACAGAAAAGGTAGTAATTGAGCAAATGTAACCAGTTTCTGTTACCTTCCCAATGTGCCTTTGTTCGATTTGGCTTCCCCTTTTCATTTTTCTTTCATATGCACTACTACAATTACATTTGTCTGTTCTTGTTTTGTTTTTGTTTTGTTTTATTTTTTGTTTCCCGTTTAAAAGATCGAAATAAAGAAAGAAAATTAATTACAATCTCTATTTATTTTGGATTGCAGACTATTTTGGTTGGTTTTCCATATCGCTGCATTGTCTACACTAATTATTTTCCTTTATAATACACGCAACACAAGTGGTGAGCTATTGAATACAAACATATATGATCCCCTGTATCCCATACGTAAAGTACCATTTCCGGCCATTTCTGTTTGTTCAATAAATCGCATCTCAAATGCATCTGCTATGCGTTATGCTGAAGAACTGTAAGTCATCATCATCATCAACATCATCATCATTATTATTATTGTTGTTGTTCATGTATGCAATTGTTACCGTTAACTTAAAATGTTTTTAATTGTATTGTCCACAATTTTAATTAGCACCCCTGTGAAGATTTTTATTTATTTTTACTTCTTCCTTGTGCAACAAAATTTTTTTTTTTTTGTAGCAATCAAAGAGATCCCCGTAAACGTGGTGTCAACTTTTTTTACGAACAAATTAAAATGTTACGTTATAACTATTACGTTCAGGATGATATAAGTGATTACTACAAGGCCTTGACATTTCAACGTTTTTTGGATATTTTCGATCGTGAAGACAGTGAATTATTTTATAATACCAGAAGTCGCATGGCTAAGGTAAATTATACTCTTGCTTTACAATTACGTAATGTGGACTTGCTACTGTTAGAATGGATAAGAATACAGATCTGTAGTCATTAATAATTATGCCTGCTTCAGAACCTCATACAGAACCCCATACCTCATACTGAAATTTTTCTATCTTTCTGGAACATAGTTTATGGGACGCCAATCAAAAAAATGTCTGAAACAAATAATCGTGAAAACAATCGCCTTAAAGCAATTTGATCATCACTTTTCAAAGTTACGTTACGTATATTTATGATTAACCACCAGCTTTTGAAATATTAAGAATCGGCTTTAAGGTCCAAAACAAGCTACCAAACTTTGCAACGATTTGGTGAGTGCAATAGTTCCAACTCCAGACATTCTCAAATATGTTTGCAGAGTATGGCACAGCGCAGTTATTATTGCCACTAATATCTGCAGTTGCGCCTTTCGATGGGAAACTCCATCAAATAAATTCAGGCTAAATTCTGGAGCACTATAAGGTTCTGTACCATCTCAAACTGTATTTATTATGGTCTTAACTTCCAATCCTATCTACTCGTCTACCCATAAGAGCCATATTAGCCTTTGGAAATAGAGCCGAAAAAGCTTAACCTAATTGACTTAATCACAACCGACCTGCAGGTAATCTCTGAATGGGGTTGGGCGCGTATCATAGATTATAATACGCAAAAAACCCGATATTGTTTACCGACTGATTCGGGCAATTAATAACATGTCATCTCTAACGAATATTGAGTAGTTAGAAGTTCTGGATGTTCTGCATAAGAAAATTCAGTTTGTTTTACAATAGGACAACATTTTTCAGGATTTGGTTTCTAGGACGGAGTAACTAACGCTTACATCCCGTGGCATCATCCCTTTGGTGCCTTCAAGCCTATTTTGTAACAAATACAAGAGAGAACAAAGATGCTATTTGCTGACGATAGGATATCCAAATTTATCGATTTATTGCAATATCGGTTTAAGGTTTGTATTTCATTGTCATGTCTCTACTACAATAGACTTTACTCTAGTGAAACAAAGGGGAATAGTTTCACGTAGTACTTGTCTAACTCAAAAAGGACATTCGCTAATACTTACTTGGTCTTAAGATCTCACACTGCATCTCACTCTGCATTATTAGTTCTTCAGCTACACTATCCTTATGTAAAATACTCTTTCGCTGGAAGTTTTTCTTGACACGCACAACTTAAAGGGATTTCAATCTAGTGTCCATAAAAACTACTCCCTTTTCCCCTTGCCCACAATCTATTTTTCTAATACAAATGTAAAGCACTCCACGAGTAGAGGCAATTCAAAGTGCTAATGATGAAGTCTATTGAATTACTTAAGTCCAGAATTTCAATTCTGGTGGTTACAACCCTTACCTAAGATGTGTAAGCGCTTGCTACGTCCTTCTGAAAATAATCTCTCGAAAGGCAATACAAAAAATTGTGAATTAAAAAATCTTTTACTATCTGCCTGCAATGCGGGGGAGCAGTTAATATCAGTTTGGTTCCAGAGATCTAGGGATTAATATTTTCTAATGTCATACAAAGAACTCCGAGACGTTCTTTTCCGATTATAATTACTGGGGGAGCCAGCTATCTGGATGTTAAAATAGTATTGATTGATACCATGTGTTACCGTCCGATACCCATTAGCTTCTCACACCACTTATGTTGTGTTATTTATAAACATGAGTGGCGGGACCTACAGTTTAAAGTCCATTGTTTTCCGATGCCATTGTTCGGTTCAGGCCAATGCGATTTTTAAGTACATAAGGATAAGGCATGAGATAATCACGTTGAATGATAGTGTACCCTCCTTCAACTTTGTTTTCCTCTAATTAGTTTGTTTTTTACAATCTTATGACGAATAACACAAAGTGATCATTAGCACTGGAACCAAGCGGAAGACGCTGTTAAGTCACCCCAATACTACTTGGCTACTTGAAAGACTTTAAATATTCAAACAGTTTTAGACTTTTTAATCAATAAAGATGACACAGTGTAGTCTCGGAACAATTTCTCTTATTCAAAGCATTCCAAACAATTGCATGGCTATAGCTTCCGCTAACCTACTTGCTTAACTTTTGATTTTAGCTGACACCGAATTGTTCGGATATTTTAGTTCAATGCCGTTTAGGCGGTAAACATATTGACTGTAATGAAGAATTTGAGGAGACATTTACATCCCGAGGCCTATGTTGTACATTTAACAACAACAAAAAGTGAGTACAATAATAAAATGTCAATAAAAATTAATTTTGTCATCCCCAATAGGTATTCTAAGCCGCGTAGCTTTCGCAGACGCTATTTCGGACAAGATATGGGTTTAATTCTGTTATTGAGTGCACCCAAGGAAGATAATTTTTATAAAAGCTTTTCTCTAGATGGTTTTATAGTAAGTATTACGAACAACAACAACAACAATAACAACAATAACAATAAAAAAAATAATTTCATTTTAATTTCATCTCTAAGGTTGATATACATAATCCAACATTATATCCCGATATTTCCTCAGGCGGTGTCGAAGAACGTTTTGTACAAACCGGTATCGATACATACTTATCGGTGACACCGCGTATCATACAAACTGTTAGCGAGGCAAGATTTCTCAGACCCAAGGCAGTAAGTTTACATGCTGGCCACTTACTTTCAAGAACATTAATTCACATACGCTTTTATTTTTACCCGACAGCGTAATTGTTTTTTTGAGGATGAATTGCCGGAAACCTATGCGGATGGTTATTCCTTTAATAAATGCATAACATTATGTCGTATACGTAGTATACTTATATTGTGTGGTTGTATGCTGTTTCCAACACCCTATGAGAATTTATCCACACCGGTTGATACCGTATTTTGTAGTTTGCAGCATAAGGAGTGTTTAATGCGTTATGATTGTAAGTACATACAGGGATTTAATATTTTGGGCTAGAAATATGACAATTGAATGGTAGTTGTGCACTTGCAAGTGTTAGAAGATTTATAGAATCTGGTTTGATCCATAAAGCAGATGATATTTGAACGTAGGACCCAAAACTTACTGAAAAATATTTCACTTTTGAATTTACTTTTCTATTAGTCAGGCGCATAAGAACCAAAGCTTAATTACTTGGTTTACAGCATTGGATAAATCCTAAAGGAGGATAAAAAAAATTCCAAATGCCCTGCTACTGCTGAAGAGCGTTTCATTGCGTGCTGTTTCCAAAACGTTTAGCATAAATTGGAAGATTCTCAGTGAACTTCTGTTATAAAAATTAGAATTTCTTTAAAACTCTTTATCACTACAAAAGAAAAGTGAATTTTTTCTAATGCTAACAACAAGAAAACATTACGAGAACACTTTTACAAGTACCACGCATTGCCCAAATAAGGTAACTTTTTTACACTCAAAAAAAAAATCAATCTCAACTCAACAATAAAATTGATCCTCCTGCACCAACGTCATCTTAATTACTGATCCTTAACACATTGCCTTGCAAATGCTTTTCAATTTGGTTGGCATTTGTTGTTAAAATGCAAATTCTAATTTTAGTTTTTCATTTTTTGTTTTGTTTTATTCTTCTTCCCATTTTTTTCAATTTCATTACTTCACACAACATTTCCCACCACCGATCTATAATTCTCAAGTACTTTTTCTTAAAAATGTTCGTTCATTTTGTTCGATAACATTGCGATGCATTGGCGGTCTGGACATCTATTGAGAAAAGGTTGCTGGGGTAAACACATACCTTAATTGTGTGTCTACAAACAACGAACGGATGCTGACGTTACAAACGACTCGACTGGTTAGATTGTTAAAGTTTAAAAAAAAAAACTCCAAAACTCTCAAGTGTGTCAAATTGAAGCAAAATGAATGAAGTTTACAAAATAAACAAAAAATAATGAATTTTCGTTGTGGAAATATGGGAAATATGATGAAATGGAATAGCAACACAACACGCGTCACAAATTTTCTACCACAATTTGCTTAGAAAACTAATTTTAAGTACCTAAGTATACTGCAAACCTACACGATATAAAGGGAATATTTGAGGCTATACGTTCCTAAAGTCGTGGCTAAATAAACGAAAGTACGTACGTAAAGCCTTAATAGAATTTGTCCGCAAAATAAGCGCAGTTTTGTGTGTGATCGCCAGTTTTTTCTTTTGTGCAATTGCACAAAAAAATTTAAGAAAAAAAATTAAATTTTTCTCCCCCAAAATAATGAAAGTTATTTTGGATTTATGAAGGGTTCCATACAAATTACAAAAACAACATAATTTTTATGAATATAGCAGTAAAGGTTTTAATTTTAAGCTTCGTGTTGTAAATACTTTAAATCCAAACAATTTCTATTCAAACAAACGTACGTACGTACGTACGCCTTATGGCAATAGGTTTTGATAAAATCCCATTCACATACATACATACATACATACGTAATTGGTGATTAGAACCCTTCAACCTGGATTACGATCTTATTTCTCACAACACTTATGTTGTGTGTGTTAATTTTATCCATGAGTGTCAGCTCCTACAGTTTAAACACGACTCCGAACGTTTGATTTTTGACAGGAAATTGCAAAAAAAAAATGTTTTTTCCATAATTTCGTTTTGATGTCTGACCTGGGATTTGAACCATGGCCTCATATCTAGTAGCTGAAATCCAAGTTGCTGAAAACATTGATAGTTTCTGGTTTTCCTACATTTCCAATTCCAGTATATTGCTGTCAAGGGCATGCCATGCTGGAATCTTAATAAAATATTGAAAAAAGTTGAGATCTACCGCCATGTTAGTATTCTTTTGAATATCCAACCAAAGAAAAAATCATTTGCAATCACTTGATTAAACGGGATTCGAAAAAACAAATCCCAGTAAAGGTTCCATAAGATTTAACACAAACAGAAAACCCCAAAAAGCGAATGCTGGATATAATGGACAGACTTCAGAGGATCGACTTCAAATGGCTATAAGCTACACAAACGTTCGCCAACCGCGGAAGAATATTCAGAAAAATTGTCATTGTGTCTTTAGAAGGTTTAGCAAAGCAAAATACAATCGAACAGCATTTGAGCCAATAGCAGAAGAATTTTGTTCAAATATGCCCGGGCCAGGAAAGGCACCCTGTAGCTATAAATCTACTTTTTAGTTGAAACTGGTAACTGTCTAAAGCTAATAAGATTGTTTGTTTGTTTGAAAACCGTTTGTCTTAATCTTTTGCCATTAGGGGGGGGGGGGGGGGGGGTAAATGTCTATGAACAGGGATATTATAATGGGATTACGTTGAATGCATGAAGGGAAGTAAATATTACACCTTTCAAAAACAAAAATTAAACGCCAATAAGTGTAATTGATTGTCTTTATGAAGATAAAGAAAATTATTCTTTATATATACAGTCAAAGAAAAAAGTCTACATACACCACTATATGTAGACTTTTTCACGGTGCGTTGTTTAAGGCAATTATAATTAAGAATGTTTAAAGGCAAAAGCAAATATAAAAAATATTACCTAGACATTATTAGAAAACAACAAAAAAAAAACCCAGAAAAAAATGTGCATACATACGGTGTATGTAAACTTTTTTCGAGCACTGTATATATTGTGGTTATTAAAACCGATAAAATTTTTATTTTATTTTTTATTTTAAGAAAATTTTCTTTTTTATTTAATAAACTTTTTTCATTTTTTTTTTCATTAAAGCCCATGGCCTGATAGCTTGAATTTTTTTGTGAAAATTTTTTTCTTTTCAATTAAAAACAATAACACAACAACTAAACAGCTACTGTTATTTACAAATTCTAATTTTGTTTTTATTTTATTTTTCTCTCTCTTTTGTTTTGATCAGTTTTTTTTTAAATTTTTTTTACTTCGCCTAACTTTTTTCAATTACAACATAATTCTCATATACTTTTTTGATTAAAATTTTTTATTAAATCGTACGTTATAGAATGTATGGCATCGGCGGTCTTTACATCTACACTGAAAAGGTTGAGCGACTTCTCTACGCACATCCCTTTCATGCTTCTTCTTCTATCAATTGCCTAATTTTTAGTAACGTAAACCATCCATTTAAAGACAATAATTTACTTAGTAGTAGTAGTTGTAAGCTTTTTCTCACGAAAACACCAATCACTAACGCTATTCCTCCCTCCGATTGTATACGACTAGGGAATGTTTAAACTTCCCTCATTCGCTAGTTTTCGTGTATAGTCGGAGGCCTTAATAGATGTTGTAAACTTCTTTACAGATAGATGTAAACAGTGACCGTTCGCCTATTTGTTTTTGTTTTTATTTTTAATTTTTAATTTTTTTCTTCTTTATTACTTCTTACAACTTTTTCAATAACAGTTGCTAACTTTTATAATTCTCATGTGCTTTTTCAATAAAATGTCTGTTTAAATCGAACAACAATATTATGTGGAATCGGCGGCATAGCCGCCTACGTTGTTAAGGTTTTATGACTTTACAACCCTTGGATACCACCGACACTAAATGTTCCATATGTTAACAGTACCACCATATATGTGACAATAATTTTATAAATAGATGTAAGTTACAATTTATAGATGTAAGTTGCGCACTAAAACTCCTCTCCTAATGCACGAAACCCCCGTTAACCCCACCCCACCCCTACGATTATAGCAACACGGGAACGAGACGATTCTTCGCTCTTACACCGGGGAAGAAGAGAGAGGAGTCTCATCTCGTTCCACGGTTAGTAGTTATAATCGGGTAAAGCAAGCACAATTCTAAAAATAGTTTATAAGAAGCCAGCCTTAAGTCATATGCCTTATTAGTACGTAGGCGCCATTCGTGGCCGTCAGTTGTTTTTGTTTCTTTTTAATTTTTAAATTTTTTATAATGCACTCATCTATACATATATATAAGCTCCCTGCTCTAAAAACACTGCTCTTTTTTGTTTAAAATAAAAAATCAACATATTCTTCAGAAAGAGTATGTTTACTCTGAACATTTAGGTTTTTAAAGAAATTGCAAAATTTGATCAAATTATTTAAAATTAATTAAAAACTCTTGCCAAAACAGAGTTGACTGTCATGAATACTGTGCTGTGTGCTTAGTGGATTGACGTTTGTCAACCTAACCGTCTCTACCATGAACCGCTTTGCCGTCACTAAACTCCTAATTTCAAGCTCTACCATTAACAATTTCATCGCGTGCAAGACTCCTGCTTTGGTTTAAAGGAGGACTAAAAATATTATTGAATTGCCAGATAAACATATGGCATCTCTTTCTTTAAATAGGGTCCATTCGATCGGTCTAATTTTTGACTACTTATTGCCATAAATTCTTATGGGTTGGACTTCAAGAATTGCCAGTTTGTTGCCATAAACCAATGACTTATCCCGTGGCATTAAATCGCACGAATGTGGGGGCCCGAGAAGAGAACCACAGGTTGTCACCAAATTTATTTTACAATAAATCAAATCTATGTCTAGTTATACGGTCTTATTGGAATCACATGTCGTTGATATTTGGTTGATTAATTTTTAGAAATAAAAGTCCAATTAGCATGCCTCGTCAGCTCTTGAAAAAGTAGTAAAGTCGGTAAAGTAAAGACCGATAATGCTGCCAGCATGTAAACTGCATCAAACAGTACTCACAGCTTTATTTACTATTGCCGACTTTGCTTTGTCCGGTTTCAAATGAGCTTAATGAGTTAAAATCTAATACAAACGATTTTCATTTAAAACGTAAGTCAAGATTCTTACGTAAAATTTTCCAGTTAGTCGAAAAACAATCAAACGCGAATTTTGTACGATGAAAAATAGCAATTACGTTGTCGTGTGCAATGCCTTCGTGCCACAGCATCAATATATTCTTCGGTACGTACATATATTTCTCTGTTTTGATGAGGGATTTGAATCGAGAAAAATTAATTTCAAAACGCACAATAACTGCACAAATTACTGGCTCCTTATGCGGATTATATTGACCGTAAGCGCTTCATGAACTTCACGAACGAATTTATGTTTTTTGTTTTGGCATTGAAACATTCATAATGGAAATTTCAATATAGTTTGGCATTCTTAGCTGTCCAACCATAGTTATCGATATTTTTCATCGATATTTCTTGCCTTGCCCATAGGAAATTGTCATTCTTAGGAGATTGGGAAATGAATCTTGCCAGTTATCTCCTGATGTATACTCATACTATAATCTTTACAGGGAAAACTTCTTGTCATCGCTCTCGGATGTCAATTTCCGTTATAAAGTACAAATTAAGGAGCTATTAATTAAGATTTGTTGTGTGCGATTTTTAGTATATCAGAGAAATAACAAATAACGTAACGTATGGTGGCCAAATTAAAGATTACAATTCGAATTTGTTTTACTTCAACATTAAATTGTATTTCTTTTATAAACTTAACCGTTTCCCCATTTTAAATATTTTAATTATTTAAACATGTATCATGTATCACACAAAACATATTTACATTTAATATTCATACATACATACACACATACCAACCATATATCATTTGAACATTGTTTGGCAAATATCCGTCTAGCCATACATAGCCAGTATGTAGGTAATGGAGTTTAAAAAAAAAAAATACACGGTCTTTTAAGTTCAATAATTTTTTTTTCAAATTTTAATTTCAACAGAGATTTTCAATAAAACATTCTCATGTTCATTTTAAGTTTGTACAAAAACTTTGTCGATCTTCAATAACTTCTCGCATTAAAAATAATCCATGGACATTAAATTTGGCAAAGTTTTTTTTATTTCTTTTCATTTCTTTGATGCCATTTTCTTTAATGGCAGACACAGAGTTTTGATCTGTAACAAGTTCTAGAGCGACAGAGTTGCCATGTAGCGTTTGCTATATACAATATCTTCTATAAAATTATATTATGGTTGTTGTATTAGGTATAATAAATAAGGATCATTGCTTACTTAGTCGTAGTTTTTACCAAAAAGTTACCTTATAATGTTTCTTATTGCTGTTGTTGTTATCTCCACTGTAAGAGTTAAGGAACTTCCTAGTTGAATTATTTAAAGATGGCTTGAAGCCTTTTGATTTCTTTTATAATTCCAAAGGAATGATAAAAATGTATCTTTTTAAATCAGATTCAAATGTGCAGAAATATAGGCTTGGTGATTTAAAAGTTTAAATTTAAAAAAATTTTAAATTTTTCCAAATTTATTGTTTTGTTGTGAAGTATATTGTTATTATATGGCTACCGCGGCTGACCTCACAGTACCTTATTCAATCGGATTAATTTTCGTAAACTTTTTCGAGTTTGTGGGGCACTATGTCGGCAATGGCATCATGTATCTCGGTAATGGTATCACGCATGTTGGCCAATTGTCTCTGATTTGTCATCAGAAAACTTTTTCTCAACGGTGCCCCACAGAAAATAGTCAAACGGCGACCAATTGACTTACAATGTCGGCCAATTAATCGGCCATCAAACATTCGACACAAGAAATCGTTTGTGACATGAGATATGTGACAAGTTGCAGCCTCCTGTTGAAACCAAACATCGTTCGCATCAATACCATAAAGAATATCGGTTATCTTGGTGCAATATGTGTCTTCAGTGACCATAATGCTAGCCCCGTCCCGATTTTCAAAGAAATATAGGCTAGTGATCACTCCTAATGGTACTCCCTGACAACGGCTATATTTGCAGTAAAAACGGGATGTACTTGCCCTGGGATTTTTATGTTTGGTGCAAAGCCAGTAGAGCTAATATTTTGCAGTAGACCTAATAGTTAAGCATACGATTAAAATTTTTTACTCGAGTAAAATGGAACTCATTTGAGAAAATTGTACACAACCTCTCTTTCTCTAAAGAATTCCAACTCTATTGAAAAAAAAACTCATATTTGAAGGACCCTATGAAAAAACAAAAATTTTGCATTTCTCTTTCCCCAGTCAAATGGTTTAATGTTATAACACAACGACAAGATATACGCGGTCTTGAACGTGAAATGGAAGATGCATTATATTGTCCAGATTGTTTGCCAACATGTTCTGAAACGCGATACAACGTACAAGTAATGGGTTTGCCATTAAACGAATACAATATGAAAGCATTTCCGTATGTATACATATGAACTAGAACAACAAAATATTAAAACTGTTGTTTTGTTTTTATTTCAGAGCCCATAAGAATAACTACAGCGATTTAGCTTTGGTGCGCATTTACTTTGGCGAAACTCATGCATTTTACTTTCGTCGGGTATTGGTCGATTCATGGGTGGAGATATTTAGTAAGTGTTTGTACATTTTTGAATTTTATTTTCTTTATGATATATGTTCCTTATATATGAGATGTAGTGAAAAGAAATCCATTATTTTTATATAAAATTCAAAAGATTTTGGAAACTATCGATTCTCACAAGCGTTCTTCCCAACACTTTGCTGGCGAAATTACTTTTTTATAGACAAAAACGTGTAATACTTGGTGTTAGTGTCCCTGAAACACAATTATCGGCTGAATGCAATGGAATACCGTTTCCATTGGACAAATCTTACTACCTGCGGGTTATTAATTCCTTCAGATAACAAACATACATACATACATACATAACATACATAATTGGCCATTACAACTCTTAGGTCAGGATTACGGCCTAGTTTCTCACCTTCAGATAACTGCTATGCAAATGTGTTATGCTTGGTCTACATTGTGGGTGTTTAAGAATCTCTACATCAAGCCCTCAAAAATGTTGGCAAGTCCTGATAAACCAGAATTTCTCTATTATACGTGAAAACAGACATTTTACAAGCCCATAGTACAGTTCAGACTTAAGTGTTTGGCTGTGGGGACCTGGAAATTATATTCGCCCTAACAAAGCTTATCGAATTCTTATCGTTTATGCTAGACGCTGTCATCAGCAACAGTCACTGCCTGTCATCCATCCAGAAATGCGTCAATTGTTCCAGTGATTCACTGAGGGAAAGGCTTTTCGACGTTTGATCGTGTGTAATTGATACATCGAATTGCCCTTTGCATGGTTTTTGCTTTGAACCGCTTTTGAGCAATGCTCAGATATTATGAAATCGAAGCACTGCTGACTTAATAATCGAACGAATCTACGATTTTTACTATTTTAAAGACATTTTCAATAATTCGCCTATCAGTACGCCTTTCACAAAGACTGAATCGAGTTTGATGATCTGTTACAGTGCCAGAACTTTTTAGTCGCCTTGCATGCGTTTTCATCTTTACTGTAGAGAAACTTAAATGCTTCATAGTTTTCACTTTGCTGGTGGCTATTTTCAAAAGCCATGCACGGAAAAAATAATGGATTTCTTTTGATTACACCCCAGTTATATAAGTTCCATAATTTTGTTGCATTTTTTTTCATTTCCAGGTCATGTTGGCAATATTTGTGGCATTATTGCTGGTTTTTCTTTAATTGGCATTTGTGAAGTGCTTTTCTTTATCATACAACAACTATTTAAAGCCTATAAAAACGAAATGCTACGGGATGGCAATCAAAGAGCTACTGCAACTCAACCTCTTATTATTTTACCATAAATGTTCTCTCATTGCAAATGATATTAAAAGTTAAAGAAGCAAAAAAATTTTTGAAACGAATACAAAATGTCAAGCTATTCTATTCTGTCTTTAACTCCTTAATCAAGCTATGGGAGCATGGACCAACCAAATGCATTAAGTATGTTTGTCGTCAATATATGATTAAGAATTTGGATGGATATTTGGATAGTACGTGCATACATACGTAATTCTTCATTACAATGCTTTAGTCAGGATTACAACCTAGCTTCTTACACCACCAGTGTTGAGTGTGTTAATGTTATATATGAACGGCGTGACCTACAGTTTAAAGTCAATTCCGAATGACAAATTCTTGAGAAACTTTTTCAAAGCAATTTTATTTCGTTTTTCGCCAAAAATCTGCTGAGAGGAAGCCACCGAAGAAATATTTTTTCATTATTCGTGTTGTTCGAAATGTCTGAGCTAGGGTTTGAACCATAGCTTCACGTTGTAAAATGCTGAAATATAATGCATCAGTCTGATACCGAACCGGTAATTCGGTCCAGTTTTCCATCAGGACTACTTGTTACTCGAAAGACTATTAACGTGTATATAGGACTTGAAAAACAACATTTGCTTAGGCAACTATTCAGACTATTGCGCCATATAGCAATAGGAACGTGTTGTTATTTTCCTATTCTTGGATTAGCCGCGCTTTTAAGCCGTTATTGCACCTGCAAGCAATAATATAGTATCCAAGGGTCGTAGATTCCTTATTTGTTAAAAAAAATAACGTAGTTAGAGATCACTTAAGCCCATTGTGATGCCACGTTAAAATATCCAACTTGGATTTCAAAGATTCCCTATAAAAATTATCCCGACTTTACATTATTTCTTCTGACAAAGATTATAAAAAAACTAGAAGACAAAATTCCCCGCCTCTTTTGACAAATGACGTCACAGTTTGTTTCTTTCACCTTCTCCTCCACAGTACGTACAGAAAACATTCGTGGAAATACTAAGTACATCAACACTTATTGGCTGTAAGATTCCTACAAGAAAATCGAAAATTGAGTGACAAATTGAGTCGCTTCAGAAGACAAACAGTTTTATTAGATTGAAATCCCCACATTGCCTGAAAGATGGAAGAAATGTGTAACCAGCAATACTTTAAATAGAACGTTTTTTCTTACCCACTAAAAACTTACATTTTATTTGCACAAAATAACGGTATTTTCATACCGGTACACTTGGTATATAATAGTTCAGATATCTGTTATCTAGTCGGAGATACGTGCAAACAGATAATGTTTAAACTGTTTACTGTCAAATAGTCAAATAGCAACTATTAAGGCGGTAGCTTTCAGGGTTACAAGGTCTTTTAAGAAGCCGGTTAACGATTTTCCAATGTATGACTAAGTATACAATACTTGGGCACCTAATCATCAAGGTCGGGGTCGGTGAAGAGGTGAACTTTGAGAACTCAAAACCCTTTGAATATCAATTTATAAGAGAAGCTTAAAATATCACTTAGAAGACTATGGAACAACGATATCCCGAAGCGGCTCAGTTTATTAAATGAAAGCGACATCACGCTTGTATAGAGAACCTCCAAAACAGTGGAGCATTTTCTACGTAATGCTGACAAAAGCTTACCAGTTCGCATAGAAGCGTCACAACTTATATTTTAAGGACGATTTTTTCTTTGAATACAAAGACTGTCAAAATGGTATTGGATTATCGTCAATCGAAGTTGCGTGGGTTAGACAAACTGCTAGGGATTTTAAAAAGTGTTGTATATCGAATTTGAAGATGTGAGAGATGAGCATTTGCAAATAATGGAAAGATTACAGCAATAAAGCCGATTTATAATCGTGAACTCAGGTCCATTAGATTCTGGATTAGCAGAATCAGGCCAAAAGAGCGCATACAACTTTCCATTTGCAGGCAAAAGTTTGAAAAAAGTGAAAAAAAAGGAATACGTATACATCTATGAGAGATAATTTCTTAAATTTATTGTGCCCTCGTAGGCACATACGTAAGAGAGCTACGTAATTAGCAAAAAAGAAACTAAGTAAGCCAATCCATCCAATGAAACATCATTTAACATTTTATTTTTTAAATATTTTAAGGTAAAATTAATAATTTATTCGACTTAGTTTTACGCTTTTTGCCTTTCATTAATAGCTGGGAATTAAGTTCACTGTTTGTGACAAACATTTTGAGAGCGATAAAAACGTATTTGATTACAAAGAAAAACATCTCAAAGAGAGCCACCATAGAGAAGCCCAAAAATATTGAAACAATATTACCAACGGTACCTGAAAATATTTATGCATATAAATGTGAGTGTATGTGTATGTATGTTATAACAGTAATTATGTTAATAAACACTTACTAAATGCCTCCTCCCAGGTATTACTAATCACACGTTTATAATAAAGGGCTGTAGCTTCACCAAAATATACACGCAATACAGATAAGTTTTCTATTTTTATGCTAGAGGGACTGCTATACAGGGAAACAGAATAAAGAAATACAAACAAACAAAAAAGTATGTAAAATACAGTAAAGTATACAAACGGAAAAGGAAGTATGCGTTGCTATTAAAATTCAGTGAATTTAATTTGCATACAACATATACACAACAACACTACACTATTACGTCGTTATGTTTAAGGTAAACTTACCTTATATTCTCCTTTAAAATTAAACGATCTGTTGGCAAAGAGACCATAGAAATATCATATTGAGTGTCGTCACACGATGGCAGACATTGTGGACAATATAAGGCCTCCTCTAGTTCACGTTCTAAGCCCAAAATTGTTATGCGCTGCGTAAGCACGTTACGCCATTTAACTAAAAATATGAATTTAAATGACAATTTAAAATACACTGCCTACTGCTATTCTTGTTTCGAAAACAGTTTTTAGATAGGCAGATTGCTTGGATAAAAGAAGACATTCAAGATAATTATTAACATGTGTGGCTGTACTGTGCAGTGCTGTACTGTACTGTGCTTAGAAATGATGACATTTTACAAAAGCATACCCTTGAAATAGATGCCTGCCTTGTGATATTATATGAAACCATTTAAGAAGCTTGTGCAAGCTTTGAAAGGGTAAATGTTTATTATAATTATGCTTATCAGTAAAGATGGTTCATTGATTTCCTTCTCTAAGGTACATACATATATGGATACAAGGGAAGAAAAGCTATAATAACAGCATGAACATGAACATGAACATGAACATGAGAGCCTGACTTTATAACACAATCATATTGAATGTAAATTTAAAACAACAAGTGTATTGGGTTATAATATGCACAAGGTGTACATATGTATAAAAAATATATTGAAAACGATAGATATGCTAGCACCATAAGCAATAACAATAAATTTAAAAAAAAAATTCCATGTTTTCAACATTAAAAAAAAGAAGAGCTGGAGACTCAATTAAGTAAGAGATCAGACAAGGAGTAATAAGCAGAACCTCTTACACCATAGATCATACATAATACGAAGACAAAGAGCTAATCAATGACATTTAGGTTGACTTAGGAATTTGCAACTCATAAAGGATTGTGTATTCTATAGAGTTCCATTCGTTAGGCATATGATTTAATGGAAGTTTAAAGAAATGAAGGCTAATCAACAGAAAAATTTTGTAATTATATTTTTGCCTAACCTAGAGTGAATTCTCCGAATGACTACAAGATCTTTATTTGTTATCTTTATCTTTAAGGATAAAGAAAGTCTAATTGGATGCTTTTTTCATAGTTCGATAATCTTGGTAACCAATTGACGTCAAAGTACTATTTGGGGAAAATTTGCTTTCAATAAAGACAAAATCGTTCATATTGCATGGCTCATGACATTTTGCTTACTTACTTAATTAGACATTAACAACCCGATTAATGGATTTCGATCTGCCTTAAGACATCCTTCCAGGCACCTCTCCTTCCTGAGCGCATACGCCAGTTGATCACACCAATCGATGACAGGGCTTCTTCGCTGCGGTTGTCCTCTTCGCCGACTTCCGCAGATCCCAGCATCAAATACCCATCTCGCCAGAACATCCTCCTCCATTCGAACGACATGGCCGAGCCAGCAAAGCCTCTGGATGCTAATAAGCTGCACAACGTCCATATCGTTAAGGAGCTCATACAGCTCACTGTTGTATCGGATGCGAAAATCGTCACCAACTCGCACTGAAGATCTTGCGTAAGACTTTTGTCTCGAATACTCTCAAGACTGCTGCTTCAGGGCTTAATAATGTCCATACTACTGCGCCTTAAAGAAGCAGGGGCATGATGAGCTTGTCTTGTAGATTATTGGTTTTGTCGTACGAGAGAGGTATATGCTACTCAATTGCCTATTGAAACCATAGAAGTCACTGTTGACAAGAGCGCGCCTACGCCAGTTGGTCACACCAATCGATGACAGGGCTTCTTCGATCCGGTTCTTCCAACGCAAACAAGGTCGTCTTCTTCACTGACTTCCACAGATCCCAGCATCAAATACCCGTCTCGCCGGAACATCCTCCTCCATTCGAAAGACATGGCCGAGCCAGCAAAGCCTCTGGATGCTAATAGGCTGCACAACGTCCATATCGTTGAGGAGCTCATACAGCTCACTGTTGTATCGGATGCGGAAATCATCACCAACTGGCACTGGACCGAAGATCTTGCGTAAGACTTTTCTCTCGAATACTCATAAGGCTGTTGTATCAGGGCTTAATAATGTACATGCCACTGCGCCTTAAAGAAACAGGGGCATGATAAGCTTGTCTTGTAGAGTATTGGTTTTGTCGTACGAGAGAGGTCTCTGATACTCAATTGCCTACAGAAACTATAGTAACTCGTGACAGCGCCTTGCTGTATCATATACCCACCAGGTAATTATCTTCATTTGCAGGTTTAAAAAACTTTGTTGTGAAAACGGAAACATTTGATAAAAAAAATGTGATCAAATGGCACTTCAAAATAATAACCAGTTTCATACATACATAGCTCGTACAAATAGATCTTCATATCGCCAAACCAAAAGCCTATTTGCGGAAATATCAACTACTGCCTGCCCCCTTCATAATTCGACAATTAGCAGACATTAAGGTTAAAGCCCTACATGTTTAGGGATGGGAATGTTTCAGTGGCCTGGTTTTGTAGAACACAAGTAAGCTAAACTTGGTGGACAATAAATCTTTAAGTGGGACACTTCTCAAAACGGGAACTAGAATTTAAGACTACAGGAAGGAAACATTAACAGAGTGAATCAAACTGAAAGCATATAACACTCTGAGAGAATATTTAAGGCTTTTCGTACTCTCCATCATGTATATTGGCATCTTACTCTACGGCGTAACAAACGTTACGTTAAGTTTGCTTGTTGAACTTTGAAGAATTGGAAAGAGGAGCTTAATAAACCCAAAAAAAGTCAACTTTATGAATGGCATCTTGCGGTCATAGCTTAAGAAGGTTTAAACAGCCGCTTTGAGTTTTGACAACTTGTTAGTCAGGTGCAGTTTTTGTGCCTACGTATTTGAAAGGATTTGAATTCATATTGCATGCAAATAGAAACAAAAACAATAAACACACTCACAGTTATAGCGATTCATGCAGGCAACGTGATGCAAAGTACAATACGGTACTCCCGCTTTATCCATAAACTCCACAGGCATATAAAAAGGAACGCAACGACATAAAGCTGCAATGCTACGTATGCGACAACGTGTTAAACAATTCGAGAATGTATAAGTTGTGCGTAAAAGTAAATCAGGATCGGGGGATTCATCATAAAAGTAACATTTTCGCTAATGATAATAAAAAGAAAAGAAAGAAAACAACAATAGAATGACAAACAATAAGAAACTGAAATTGTTTACATACGTAGGAGGGTTCAAAAATTCTCAAATCTTCACTGGTATCCATAAATTTGGCCTTAATCGATATGAAAGAGTCTTCATTGTTCATGGGAAACACTTCTATGGCACTGCCTGAACTAATATCCGGAAAATCATTGGGATTATGTAAAATGACAACATAACCATCGATATTAAGTAGTGAAACCGTATCATTAGCATGTGAAGAATTTAAGAGGACCGTAAGACCCAGTTCGGATGTTATAAAATGATTTGTATAATTACGTTCACGATAACTGTATTCACATACAAACAAAGAAATTAAATTAAAATAAAAAGAAAAATGTAAACAAATTATTAATAAAACTAAATAGTTTACCTATCTTTTGAATTGAAAGTACAACATGGTCCATACATGGTAAGACCATCTTGAAATACGGTTTCTTGAAAGCAATCAATTTCCTTGCCACTTAAATAGCATTTTGTAATCCAATCTTTACATTTTGGTGTAAGCTGTTTAAATGAAGATTAAAATTGTTTTTTAATTGTAATTTAAACGAGGAAAACTTATCAAAATATTTACCATTTTAACCACTCTTATTATATCATAATAGGTTTCATTATCCTCAGTTGCATAAATGTCTAGAAAAGTTTGAAATATTTCCAGTCTTTCATAATTTTCAACTCTTTCGAACTTATAATACAAACTATTGAAATCGGCTATACGTTCCATAAAATATTCCACAGATCGATTGCGGGGATCCTTTTGCTGTCTAAAAAATGAAAAATAAAAAATTTGAAAATTTATAAATTGCTCTGCGCTAGGCATATAAACAAGAAAAGCATAGCCAAACTATTCTAAGAGATCTTTGAATTGAAATCTTGAGCATTTCTACTATGGTGGCCTCTTTCGTTACAGACGAAAAGGTGTGGTATAACTAGAGGCTCTAATTATAAGTCCAATCATTAATAATTAGTGCAGTTGACAACACCATAGCTTACTTTAAAGGTACTATTTTAAGCTTTACTTTGTTAGAAGCCATGACTAAAATCGTATTATTCTGTAAAAAGTCATGCTCGTTTAAATAAGGACTTTCGAAATGATACTTCTTATCCAACCGATTAAGATACTTACTAACCACAAGTCGATTTAAACTCCACTACTCCTACTACACATATACCTACCATTATATACATACCTACGTACGTATTTATATAATATATTTGTGAGCATATATACTCTCCCATATCATATGCCTTTAATATGACTTTAAGAGAAATGCTTAACATTTTCGTCATCGTCATACAAAGGATAACAAATACTTACAGTTTATGTGCATATGTTTGTGCCGCCTGTTGCGATATACGATTATTGGAACATATTGATATGGCGGGAAATGGTATATTCTCGATTGGATACAGAGGATCATGTAAATTAAGTGCAAAATATTGGCGAACAAATTGATCCCATGTGTATGACAGCATAGTCATCACAACGGCAAGGGTTGTTACATGCAGACAAAACCATATGAATCTGTAAAAAATACAAAAACAAAAAGCAAAAACAAAAAATAATATCACACACTCACAAATGATAAGGAGACATAAAAAAAAAGGAGAAGAAATATTATAAAAATCAAGGAAAGCAGTAATGTTTTATTTAACAAAACAGATTAAGTCCAATAATAATGAAATTAATTTCTATAAAAATGCAAAATTATACAAAGAAAAAAAACTTGACTTGTGTCTTTTCAACCCTCAACGGCTTGTATGTGTTGTGCTAAGGTACTCATTGTATTCTTTAAAAGACTTTTTAATATTCAAACTTAAAAAACAAAAGTTTTTCATTTTTAAGTTTTAATTTCTTATCTTTTAAAACAATTTGGTCCTTAAGCAGGAACAAACCAAGCTTACTAACAAAGCCTGTAATCTTCACATTATAATGGTTATTTGATCTTAAAGAACCTCAACACACAACAGGTTAGTCAAACCTCGGATATTTGCTAGCCCAACAGAATTCAGGCTCTGAAGCTGATGTACTTGAAACAACTGATACAACAGTTAGTTTGAACGAATTCAAACATTAGATTAGCATGCCTCTCTCGAATAGCAAGCAAAAGATCTCCCACAAAGCATTTGTTTAGAAAACAAATTCACTTGATGAGAGAACAGACAAATCGGAGGATATGATATGCATTAAATCGGCCTAGAATCCACCCTATGAACCTCAAATTAGTCATAACGGAACACTGACACCAAAATTTTTTAAAACAACTTTCGAAAAAAGCTATTTTAACGAGGAAGAAGAATGTACCACTGAACATTTTCTTCTTAATTGATCGATTGTCTATTCAAAATTTGTCTACAGAACTTATGGTTCATTCTTGCTCTCATGAAATTGGCGAAATGACTGGGCAATTCCAAATGGAAATTATAGGCATACACCATATTATTATATTACAATGGAATCTAGGACACAATCCAAGTAAGCTATGCTTAAAGCAATTGATAATTGAACCTGAAATAAGAATTTTAATATAAACAGAATCCTTATATAAGTTAGAGCACTTCAACACTCACTGCCATATTAGACCAATCTATGCAGAACCTCAAAATATACTGCCACCTTTCAATCGAGTTCATTGGCTACTATTGGAACGTTAATCTCAAAATCTCTGCTCTCTTCAAGTTTATTTAAAACCATTAACTTGTGAAATATCTAGAGTCCAAAAATCTGCTCAGAGCCAGAAATTTTTTTCCTTAAAAAATACTTTCGAGATTTAGGTAAGGACCTGACACGATGCTTGTTAATGCTTCTCTTAAAGTGCCATGAAAGTCTCTTTCATTTCCTTAGGCATCTTCTCTCTGTTTCTGTCACATTTTTAGCAGTGATTTATAATACATTTGGCAAGAAGTTTAGATAATATTAAGACACAAAAGCCATGTGAATAGGATCGATTTTAAAGGAGCACAAAATCCATTTGACTTCGAAACGTTGTGTTATAAACGTGACAATGAACCATAAACGCAATCGTGAAACAACTTGACATAAGTATTACGTTTTTAGCCATTTTCTAATCCTAGCGAAGAAATAGCAACCAAAACACCAACTTCCTTGGCCAAGTTAGCTTTGTTCGCCGATAAAATCATGGTGAACGGTAGCTGGATTTCACGCGATATATTCGGACAGACTACCTTCCAAATGGGTATACCAACTTATTAGGTCAATTTAATAAGGTTTTAAACGACCTTATTCGGCCAATGAAAAGTTTCTTTTGAATCCAGATAATCCATCGGTTCCAATGCAACCGGTCTTCATTATCTTTATGAAGACCCCGTTATGTTGAGAAATCGAAAGAGAATAATTTCTTACAAAAAAAAGTGGGTAATGATGTTCGAAATCTCCCTTAAACTGAGAAACTAATGGTAGTTAGACAGTGCAAAGTAAAATAAAACTTAGTTAACCTTGAGATATTTATGCAGATAAGTCTTTTAAAGCCCTAGCCAGGTTAACATTTAAAAAAATTTTTTTGAAAAAAAAAAAAAAACAAAAATTCTTATACGGGTGGTATGCTTGTATGCATGGAAATATGTTGTTTGTTTTACGTATGTATGCATGTGTACATACTTTTCATATAAAAATAATTCAGCATCGAGAAGTTTATCGTAGCCATGCATGGATATATTACGAAATAAATCTGTCATATCCTGACACAACGTGGTACGCCGTTCAACATCTTTCGGTTTTTTTATCCACCATACAGCATTCGAAGTGGATTTAATATCTACCATGATGTTGTTTGTTTCTTGTTTGCCTTTTTCTCCGGTTATATGACGAAATAACTACGATGACTTCACAGTATGCTCTGCAATTGGTGCGCCTGCAAAAAAAAAAAAAAACAAAAAATATTCAAAAAAAAATTTCCCAAATAAAAGGAATTTAAATCCACTGGCACGAAAAACAAATAAAAATCAACAAAAACAAAAAAAAAACAAATACGCAGGCCTGGTCTTATATTTCATAGACAGTATGATGTGGGTATGTTGTTTTCTCTTGTCTTCTCTTTTTTTTTTTTTTTTTTGTATGCCTTCCTTCGGCAGCAGGCAGTTTTTCTTAGTCTGAATTTGATGTATCCTGTGTGTGTGTGTGTGGTTGTGTTTTATTTTTTTTTTTCAAACTGGCTTTTTATATGAGGAAAAACTGCTACTATTGCTATACTGATGAAGTGTATACACGTGTGCTGTTGACGTGTAATTGTTTCTCACAAAACTGCAGCTTAAATGACAACTTAACAACTTGGTTTACTTGATAAGTTGGCAACTTCCCGAAACGTACTAACGTTTATGAACATTGGAGCGTAGCTTTTTATAGGCATTAAAAAGTTCTTTTAATATTTAATACTCTTGTAGTATTAAAGGTTTTTTTTTTTTTTTTGTTAAAAGCATTCAAGCTAAAGCGGGCGTGCTTTTTTTGAAGAATCAGAAAAAAAAAAGCAAAAACTTCATTAATTACTCGTAATGATGTTTAATTATAGCTGATGGATATTTGCTATTAAAACTTAATAAAGCTTGAAATTTATTTATAATAACTTTAAGGAATAAGGATACAAAAAAAAACACACACACATTTAAAGAGAAGACTGGATTAGTTTAGCATTCTTATGGCTTCCATATGCTGCTTGATTGTGTACAGTATTATGCTAGTCATACCATCATGCCAATTAGAATATTTGAAGTGGCTTAAAGCCAAGAAATAGCATTTTAAATGCAATACCTTAAATACTTTCTTTCTTTTCACCACTACACACTGCCTTAGCTATAATCACTCAACGAAATGTTATCCTCTTTTTGGCATACGTAATGCATACATACCTTGAGTAGGTCCATTAAAATGTCCACCATCTTAACTGTTGATCGCTATACAGTGCTGCTCGTACATTAGCATCATTTCCATTGTGCTCACAATCGCTAAAATCTCACGGATTAAAGATGCTAAATCCCGAACATTTGCACACATGCCGCAAAGTTTTGTCTTCTGGCATTGGCATTGCGAACACTTGGCTAGCTGTGATTAAGGCTTCGTAACATTATAACATCGTGATTGGTCTTTAGAACCCATCCGTCAGTATTACTAGCTAGCTTCTTACACCACTTATGTTGTGTGTGTTGTCTTATACATGAGCAGCGGGACCTACAGTTTAAAGTTCACTCCGAACGAGAAATTTTTCATGGCATTTCTATTTAACTCCCCAAGTTTTTTCCAGAAATCTGCTAAGAGACAATCGACAAAGAAATATTTTTTTATTTCATTTCTCTAAAGACCTGGAACTTGCATCGTGGCCTCTCGTCTAATAAGCCAACACACTACCTACTAGACAAAGGCAGCTACAACAGGCTTTATAACTTCGGTTTATCCACACTAGCCACTTGGAAGAGAATTAATTCCGTAAGCATGGCCATCAAAAACGGAGTGTGTTATAAATATTGGAAACACTACTATAGGCAGTAAACATCGACTTCATTCAGCTGCACTGCAAGTTACCGTTCTAATGCTTTTCCCTAACTTCCAGCGCCATCTAAACATTTAATAGCATTCACGTGTAACCCACAAGCAACTTCAAAATGGAATCAAATGTTACACCAAATGCCTGATGATGTGATTCTTTATAATCTGGCCTAGACCGCAGGCTATGGATATGATGATCCCCAAAGATCAAAAATCCCTTAAATATTGCAATACCAGGTTGTTGTTATAACTATTTTTAGTTGTTGTTGTTTTTGTTATTGTTATTGTAGAACAGCGATCGCTTTCGGTGTATTTGATCGAATTTTGTGGACATGTCGGATAAGCAACGAAGGACATGGAATATTATAAAGCACTTCCTACGCATAGCCTGTTGCAGCATAACGAAATCCATTAAAATGTTAATTAACAATGGAAATAAAGTCCATGCCTGTCATACTACGGGCAGTTTGCCGTAATGACATCGCTCAGAAAACATTCATACAATACTCCGGCTTGTTGAGTTTCAATACAAAGTTCTAGAATTCCCTTGCATTAGAGTGCTTTTTGTTAATGTACTGCAGTTACATTCCCAGCTTTAGAAATATTTTGATTTTAATTGTCAGTTGCATTCTGTAACACCATTTTTTGGCAATTGACAATGCAACGTAAGTGCTTTTGCCGATTAGAAACGGCACAAGTTTTTTTTCTGTTTTAATAGATACAATACAACATAGTACATAATTGGCCATTACAACCCTTCAGTGAAGATTACGGCTTAGCTTCTCATACCACTTATGTTGTGTGTGTAAATTTTATACACGAGTGGCGGGACATACAGTTTAAAATTGACTCCGGACGACAGATGGCAATTTTATTTTCTCTTAGAGTTTTTGCCAGAAATCTGCTGAAAGGAATTCGCCGAAGAAATGTTTTTTTTCATATTTCGTTTTTGACGTCTGACCGGGAATTCGAACCGCAGCCTTTCGTCTAAAAAGCCAACATACTACCTACTAGGCTACAGCGACTTCTGATACATACAACAGATAACACAATTATTGCCGCAATGAGACAACTAACTAACGACAATCATACATAAATAGCTTATGGGAAATAATATTTTGACGATTTGCAATGAGTAAACACGCCAATAACAGGACAATCTATTCATGAATCTTTTTAAATAAAAAAAAATTAACCAAGATTTTAAAGAGTTCTTCCCCATCAAATCATTAAATAAGAACAAAAAAAAAACACAAAGCCAAACAGAAAAAATTTCGAAATAAATCACTTCAAAAAAATCTTTTTAACTTTAAACAAACTCCAAAAAAAAAATCCCCCACTTACATGCAGTATATGTATGCATAGATGGATAGATGGATGTATGGGAAGAATAAGCAAAAAAAAACAAAAAACACAAACGAAAGTGATTTATTTATTTGCAATCTATTTAAGGACAAGGAGGGGCAGGGGAGGGGGAGAGGCTAAAGAAAATTGCTATAAAACAATTTAAGTAACTAAATAAAGAGCAACATATGCAAAATTTTCTTATTGAAACATCAGTTAACGAAAAAAAGAGAAGAAAAAAAAAAAAAAAAGAAAGTAATCCAATCCATATACCATGAGATAAACAAATTGACCCCAATAATGTAAATTTAGAAAACATTTAGAAAATTGAAGAACAATTCCAGGATAGGAAGGAGAAAGGATATGAAAATTGCATTACACATGATTTATTTTCTTTCTTTCTTTTTTTCGTTCGTATTGCATGCGGAATAAAGAATCTTTATTTAAACTCTCGTTTTTTGTATTTAATAATACTATGTATGTATGTATGTATGTGTATGTATATTTTACAAGTTATATCTTTGAATTTAAATTTACTATCAATTTATTTCTACATTTTCTTTATGCAATATTCTAATAAACTATATGCTAAAATTAAAGAGGAAAAAACAAAAACAAAAAAGAAAAAAAAAGAAAAATTATTTTGAAGAAATAGATTTAAAAGAGAAACAAGAGAATTTAAGACAAGAATATGCCAAAAAGAATATTCTAAAATAAAAATAAAACAAATAATATACTAAAAAAAATATAATTAAATTACATAAAAAATTCCATGATGATACATGACATGGCTGTATATGCATACATAAAGGATGTTTTTAATAAATCATACGTATGATATAAAAAAAAAGATAAGGTTCTTAATAATATAATTACAATTACAATTACAATTACAAACATATCAACTCAAATCAATGTGGAATGGCATGAAAACAAAACACCTCTATAGGGGGAAAGAATTGAGTTGATTCCCCATATGATGCAAACAACCAACTACCGAATAAACATTTCAAAAATTAAACCAAAAAAAAAATAAAAACAAAATTTAAAGAAATAAATTTTAAAAATATTTTTAAGGCTTATAATAAAAAAAAAACACGTATTGTTGTTGTTCACTGTACTAGGTGGCTGCAGCCGGGCTTCCATTCCAGAAGATGATGGTTTAAATAAATAACAAAATATCATATCACAAGGCAAAAAAATTACTGACTCCGCGGAGTTAATCTTCAAGGGCAAAATTCGACAATTGCAAATGCTGCAAGTTATTGCGTGCCTCAAAATATGCCGTATCTGTAGGATCGTCTGGATTTGGTATAAATGGTGGCTCTTCCGTTTCCAAATGATTCCAATCAATACACTCAAAAAATGCCATTCGTTGTACTTCTTTAGCAGCCGGTCTCTCATTGGGATCCATGGTTAATAAAAGTTCCACCGCTTCTACAGCATCGGACGATAAAGCTTCATCCCCTTCTGGCCATTCAATGTCTGTGTGATGAGTGTTAAGAGAGAAGAAAATTCATTTTTTATGCATCAATAATTGAGTTCTCTATTGGTATTTACAAAGAATCATACTTTATTATGTCTGGGATCTGATGATAACTTAAATGAGCTATTAATCTACATATTAAACCTAATACACACGTCAGCTATGTGTTTAACTTTTTAATAAATAAAGAAAGACGTTTGAGGCAAGCCTCCCACGTCAAACCTGCTCCAATACTGCTATTTCATCTTGTAATTTTGCTGATGAAAAAAAAAAATTCATTCGAATCGAAATTGATACTCCACTCTCCATAGGACACTATCTTCTTCCACAAATCCAAATGTAACAGAGCACAGCGAATCCACAACTCTCATACTCATAGATTAGTGCACTCCTCACTACTGTTCGCTTATTCCTTCCTATAAACTACTTTCCGAATTCTAACATATGCCTGTGTAGGAACATATGCCTGTGTATTCACTACATTCTACTCTTAAAATAATGATTATCTGTCTCCCTTATCACATAATAAGATTTTCTTCTTCTTGAATTTATTATTTTCCAATTATTCAAAAGATCCTTTAATACCCAAACGATATTTAATTTTAAACCAATTTAAGTTTCGGCTTTTCATTTTAAGATATGAAAACATAATTTTTAAAAGTTCTCTTTTAATTTTATTAACATAATAGAATAATAAAATAATAGAACGCAAGTGGCAAATACTCACTTTTACTGAGAATGTTGTCAAATACTTTTTGGGGAGTTTCATCATTAAAGGGAGGTATACCAGTTAAAAATTCATAAAAACAAACGCCTAATGCCCACCAATCCACTGCAGGACCATGGCCACGTCTAAAGAAAATTTTTAGAAAAAATTAAATTAATTCGAAAAATATTTAAAAAAAAAGAGGCTCTTATTAATTGACTCTCACTTTAACAGTAGCTCTGGTGCCAAATAGTCAGGAGTACCCAAAATGCGTTCGCTCGATTGTAGAGCTGCACCTCTTCTAACCGATTTTGGTGTTCTAAATGGTGTATGCAAAGTTTTTGGTGTTTTTGGCACAGACATTGTATTTAAATTAATTGGTGACATGGTCGGATCCTCATGATTCAATTTTAAATATTGCACACCTGATGATTTTTCAGCAGCCCGTTCATTTTTTCTTGTTTCAATCGATAGCGGCAAGGCGAAACGTGTCGATTTTAATTTTCCCAAAAGACCACCATCACGTCTGGGTAGTTTCTGTGATGAGACTGGCGTTGAAAATACCACATTTGCCAAATTGTCATTGATTAAATGCGGCATTTCATCATCCGATAACGATCGAACCTTTAACACACCACGTATAGGTGATGATGATTTTGATTTACGTTTTTTCGGTGTACTTGAGCCAATATCCAGAATATCTATCTCTTGTGTTAGTCCAGAGCTGACAGAGCCATTACAACCATCGGTATCATATATTGAATTGCTGTCCGAACGATTTATTAAATTTATTTTTCGTTTCATTCCCCTAAATGAACTGTCAAACAAATGATTTAAATTGTTTCATTTATTATTTTACATGACAATTAATCGAATTTTATTTAAAACAAAACAAAACAAAACAAAACAAAACAAAAAATATAATGAAAAAAAGTAAATAAATTTAAATGTATAAACCTTTGCAATTCTGGACGTTTAAAATTCCTCGATATATTCCGAAATGGCGAATGCATACGTATTCCGCTTATTTCGTTAGTGTTGTTTATATTATAGCTGAAAGTTATTATAGGAAGGAAAGATGTTGTTAAAGGAGAATGAAATTTAAAACGTTTAAGTAGATATTATTCTTAATGTTATGTTGTTTTAAAGCTTCGATAAAAATAGAAAGAAAGTAATAGAAATTATAAGAATAACAAGAGATACACTATTCTCCACACTACAACGATTGACGTTATTTTTGATACGTCAATCGTTCAAATTAGAACTTATTGAATATGCAAGCAAAGGCATGTTAACTTGTTTATTGTCTACTTCCAACCAAAATCCCAAGGAGAATGAGATAAAAAGCTAATATTTCGCCTTGAAAACAATACCAATTAAATAATAAATGTTTGTATTGCATGTGAAGCAACAATGTTTTAGTATTTAAATAGAAAGTTTAAGAAAAATTTGGTTACATTGCTCAGTGGAATGAAATCGGTCGTTAATTTAATACCTCTCTCCGACCTCAAGATAAAACCTCTAAGGCTGCAAATGTCTGTCACAACTGAATGATAAAAGTCCATGTGCATCCTTCTTTTGCAACACATAACTGGACGTATACCCAATAGATCTGCAATTTCATCAACAGACATTATCCAGGTGGCCACGAGGTCTCACATGAGTGCCTAGAAAGGATAACCGTGTTTCTTTGAAATAATAACAGATTTATGAATAAAACTTTCCATGTGGCCCTTATGAAGAAACGAAGAAATTTTACTAGTTGCGCTCTGTGTAACCAATACATCTGCTTTATAGTATCGCGAAATTTCATTCTGTACCAGCACCCCTATTATGGCAATTTCACACAGTCCAGCCATCTCTTTGAAAGACTCGCGGCAGCTTAAACTTATTATTCGCGTGTTAGCCCAGCACCCTAACAGCCACGTCTTTATGAGAAATATGTTAACATCGATCATTGAGATACCGTCCTTCACAATGCCGATACTTGCGTATAAAAGACACTATAATGGTCCGGTAATCTTATCAAGTGTATTAAATTCATCGAATCTTAAACGATGCCACCAATCACAGCTTCAAACAAACACGAGCCAGTCGTAAAGATCCTTTCGGAATCATTGACGACGTGCGGCATACGATTTTCCTTTGATGTGACATCAAGTAAGCAAAATTTCTGAAAGTTTCCATTACCGCCAGGATTCTTACGTGATCAATATTCAATCCATGACATTGTAAAAGTTATACAGAAGCGCTGGCTAGCATATTTATAAATCTAATAGCACGAGTTCGTATTTTTAATGTTTGACGCTAAGCGTTTACAGTTTCTCACTAAGATACTGATGAAGAAATCCGCGCATTATCCTACAATGTGAATTACTATTGAGAACCTCTTAAACAAAAGAATTCACAAATAAAAATACGAAAAGATAGTTGGCTGAAAAGAGGCGTAAAAAATTCTATAAACAGTATAAAGGTGGATCAATTTAAAGCATGCCAAAATAAAAATAAAGTTGAGTAAATCCTCTCAACCCCCCCCCCCCCCCCCCAATGAATACGTAGCAGGATATATGATATAAAACTGTTAATAATTTAATTGTAATTTTGAAGCATGTTACTTCACTTTCATATTGAAAAGAATGCAAAATTTTGAATAGAAATAAAATAAAAACTTACCTCTTCGAGTAATCAGAACAGCTATACTCATCTCTAGAATTGCACAAATTTTCAACTTTATCACTATAGGACGATGTTGTTTCACTATTTATATTTGAACAATCACTTTTTCGACTTGAAACACCAGAATCTTCTTGGGGTTTTAGGGAACGTATGCGCTAAATTAAAGATGGAAATTATTTAGAGTAACAAATCGAAAATGTAACAAAAAGTTAAACAATAATGGAAAACAAAAACAATAAAAGAGTTGAGTTTAGAAACAGATTAGTTTAAACATTATGTGAAAGAAGACGAGTACAACACCAATTACCATTTGCAGGACATGTTAGACAATGGCAATATGACAACAAAAGAAATTTTGTAAACAAAAAAAAAAAAAATAACAAACAAACAAATCCAAAAACACACCTCATCAATAGAACGACGACGCATCATAGAAAATTCAAACGAAGTATCGTCAACATTTTCCACCTTAATAATATTTTTATTAAAGATGTTTTCTTTATCATAAACATTACAACTATATCCAGATTTGAAGCCCTTTCAAAAAAAAAAAAAAAAAAAGTAATAAATTTGGTTCTTTTTTTTCATTTTATGATAATAAACTTATAAAGGTAAAATATTTGTGTGTGTATAAACTTACATTGCAACAACCTTTGATGCTTATTGCTACATTATTATTTTCAGCAAATTCTACGCGACGTGTTGGTATGGCTTTGTTATGTGATAAAACTGGATCTAAAGGCGGCGACGTTTTACTAATATCCATTGACGATGTGCAAGTGTAATACGATGAGGAACTATCCATTGGCTAAAACGTAATATAATATATTTTCAGAGTTTTGAAAACATTTGAAATTCATAGAAATATATTTACATTATTGTGATTATTATAATTACACATATGAGGTGGTATTGAAATATTTAGCTCTTCAGCAGAAAAGAAAGGTGAAACTCCAGAAATTTTACTGTCATTCGTTTTCTCAGCATCGTTTAGGGAGGTATCAGCTTCACTATCTGAGGATTCCATTGCATCTGTTAAAAAAAAAATATATTAACGTTGTCACATATACAATAACAAAAAAAAAAAAAGAAAAAATATGCATATTCATTCATATGCATTTCATTCTTACGATGTTTGTTAATCGTATTTATAAAATTTGATGTTCCAGTGCCAGAGCCAAATGATAAGTGCGATGTTAATGACAGTAGCTGTCCAGGTGTTCGCGCGTTTAAGTTCGGTGAACAATTGATAAGATCTGATATTTCCAAATCTATAATAAAAATTAATTAAAAAACAGTTTGTAATTATAATGTGTCTTCTTAACAAAAATAATCTCACCTCTTTCACCTTTTCGCATTTCGATTTTACTCAAACCGAAATCGGTTAGTTTAACATGACCTGTTGCTGATATCAGCATATTATCTGGTTTTATATCACGATGTATAATACCATGCTCATGTAAATATTGCAGAGCCAAAGCAACTTCAGCCACATAAAATCTAGCCGCCGACTCATCAAAATAACCATACATGGCTAACAGGGATTTCAAATCACCACCAACCATATATTCCATAACTAAATATACATACGATAATGATTGCAATGAATAGAATAGACTTACACAGAACGGGCTACGGGAAAGTGCCAATGCATTTCGTTCTGTTATCACTTGTGAGACCATATTTTTATTAATCATCTCCGTCTTTTTCATTACCTTTATGGCAAATAACTTATTTGGATCATTGTTTTTGTAACCCAAAAATACTTTGCCAAAAGCACCACGACTAATAGGCTTGATTATAACGAAATCTCTAATAGTGGGCACCTAAAAATGTTATATTCGATGATTAGTGAAGTAATTATTTAAGAATTGTTGTTAAACATTTTGATGGAAGAAATTACTCATAAACGAGCAGCTTTGCCTAACAGAAGAGCAATTCTGTTGCGTCAACAAAATGTCATACGACGAACAGTGGTAGAAACTCGACTCGGGGAGGATAGTTGGAAAGTTCATATACATGCATCTCACAAATCATGCTCATTTATGGTTTAGGGGCTACGTCAATATATAAAATTGACGCATATAAAGTGAAGACAATCATCAAGGCGTTAACGAATCCCCATTACATTCAATAAAATTATTGTAAATTATCGTTATGCTATCGAGCCATTCTGACTAAATTTTTATTTCCAAATTGGTTTACAATCGATTTATTGCAAAACAAAATTCAGTGACAGTCTACTAATTCGTGTGATTTACACTTCTGGTCCGCTTTTTACGTAGCTAAGTTACGCTATTACGTTACGATACATTGGAAACAAATATTTAAGTGACAATTAACGACACAGATTTATGGGAAAAAGTGATCAAAAAAACTGGATTGATAGAATAGACTCGCATAAGTAAATGAATGATCAACCAGAATATAATAAAAATAAAAACTTCTACAAAAAGTATTTGTCAAGCTCTTAAATAACCACCCTTGCACATTCATTTCTAGACCTTTTCAAATAGGATTCAGTAATTCGATAAATAACTCTGATAGACATTGTGACTATATGGCATCCGATATCAGAAATCTTTTTTTCTTTAATGTTATTTAACTAAAAACAGGCTTCAACAACATAACAAATAGAAAAATTTCAATAATTATTAATTTCTAAATGATTTTTCTTCATCACGAAATTCAACCTGTAAACTGTTTAAATGACAAACGTATATCGAATACATTCGCTTAAC
This sequence comes from Sarcophaga bullata, assembly GCA_005959815.1. Taxonomy (NCBI): domain Eukaryota; kingdom Metazoa; phylum Arthropoda; class Insecta; order Diptera; family Sarcophagidae; genus Sarcophaga; species Sarcophaga bullata. The sequence goes on from QOCX01000062.1 coordinate 203,903, forward strand.
AATAACACATTGGCAACACCCTAGAAACGGTTTTTCGAGCACGTATATGCATTTTAACAAATACATTCAATTACGGTGAGATTCATATAAACACATGTATTCATGTAAACAAAATGAAGCATAATTATAATGATAATGATGATGGTTATAAAAATAAACTAACAGGACATTTTGTTGGAAACAAAAATATGAACATGCGTTCATAGATCAGATCTATTTTAAGGGATTAGAACCAAAGGTTTACCTTGGTACATGCTGAAGTATTTTCTGGTTTTGTGGTCAAAATATTTATTTTATCCAATAAGCGTTCACTGTCAATTAACATCTTTGATTTTTTGGGTGTCTTATATTCATTGAACAAATGATTATCGATATCATCTTTTTCCATGGCATCGGTTGTGGTATTATTGGTTAGTCCACTGTAATAGCTCTCCTCCAGCGATAAAGTTTCCCGTTCTTCCATTTAAATAAAATTAAACCGGATAGATTTGTTAAATTCCTTTCGCTAGCAACGTTGTGTTCTATTATTCCTTCTTTTATTACACGAGGATTGTATTTATTTTTAATTTTTCAAATCTTTTGTCTTTTCAAATACATGCTTGACTTTAAAACAAATTCATTGGTTTCGCTTTATTTTAATTTCTAAATATTTTCCACAATTGATTATTAACTTTTATTGGAAATGCACTTTTTCGCATAGACGTTGAAAAACAAATTCAAGTTATCAAACAGGGTTGTATTTTATTAATTACGTTTTCATAATTTTTAGTACAACACTCTTCAGAGGTGTTATTTTGTAACAACCCTGTATTTAGCAATAATCTACTAATAAATAAGGTGGCCGTTTTGTTTTGGAAAAGAGAAGAATCTCAATTAAGATATAAATATTTATTATTTTAATAGCTTATTTTAAATGGTACACAATTTGTAACTAAATATTTATTTATCTGTTTTTGTGTATACGTAAGTTTTTATATGTATGTTTTGCAATCAGAACTCAGGGGATAGCCCCTACATATGCAGTTCATTGTGTTGGATCTAGGAAAATATGTTAAGGGAAAGAGAAAATAGAAAGTAACAATTAAGAATATTAGATTTAAATCCATAAAAGTTGTAACAGGGATAGAGAGCGCTGCATTCAGTTATTTTCTTGTAGTAGCAGTACTTGAGAGTTGTATTTCATTTTCGGCGTATAGTAAGAATATCAGACGGAGTTTGGCATTTCTACTATCGACTAAGGTAATTCCTTCTTCTTATTCGGTACTTGAAAAATATGTTGTTTCCAGCAAAGATTATATTAAATTTACATCTCCAGTGCATAATAAGCTCTTGACTTACCAATATTTACATCTACCTACGGCATAAGACAATTGTCTTGCTTGTGAGTTAATAAACAACATTGGGTCTTTTGTTTCACCTTAAAATCGATCTTATTTACATGACCCTATTCGAAAATTTACTGTAGATCAGATGTCAGCGTTTTCGTTTTAATCTCCAGAACGCCCGGTCAGTGATAAAAATAATGTGATAAACAAATATTTCTGTCATCTGCAAAAAAGTAGACCAGATTTGAAATTACAGAGGAAAATCGCTAATCAAAATAAGATAGTAGGTTGGAGACAGAACGGAGCCCTAAGGTACCCTTATACTTAACCTAAAATCATTTAATGTGATTCGATCGGGGAATAAAGGGAATTAACTACCTACATATATATGTATGTATATAAGCACAAATTATAACGGATATAAGAAAAATCTCTTTCCTAATTTGAAATCAAAAATTATAAAATTTATTTGTAGAAATCCAACTTTATATACATTGTATACACTGTAGATAAATAATATGTTTAAGGTTCAATATGATTTAAGGTTGAGTATTGTAGTAGTCCGTAGTGCTAACGTTGTGTGGTCCACCATAGTAATCCAAAACGAAAATATTTGTTATATTTAATTGGCATAAATAAAAGGAATGAGCTGCAATTGTAATAAAAACACATTTCAATTTAATTTATGAAGTTACAACATAGAAATATCGCTTTTGTTCTTATTGTGAATTCGAAAAATTTCAAGTTTTTATTTCACATCATAACTCGATGCATTTATTTAATTTTTTTTTTTATGTCAACAAAGAGTATAAAAAATAATAAAATGGACAGTAGAAATGTTTGAATAAATATTTTTGCATATAAAAACTTACCTTTTAACCAATTCTTAGCAGCTGGATGTCTATCGACAAATGCCACTAAAGCGCTATCATAGTCCCTATTATTTTTATTCATCTACAAAATAAAAAAAAAAATAATTGAAAAGAAAATATAATACTTTGCTGCAAAACTATTTGATAATCACCTTAACAACCTGACCACTAATAATTGTTCGAGCACACGTTGGTTCCATAGGATCAATGTCTCTGCCCCAACTACCAGTACAATGCATCAATTGTTGATCAGTAAATAAAAATGTTGCCTTATTATTATGCTGCCAATCGGGTCCAGTAAAATCCAAATCCGTTAAAAGGAAATGTATTTTTCCAGTTGAAATACCATCAGCGTCGTTATCATTAATTGAAATAATATTAACCATTGGATAGTCTTTAATGTTGCTATTGGTGGAAATTGTACCAACAGCTGCCCAGTTGGCCTGATTAACAAGTTTTCGTGCAATTTGAGCATGATTCAAATTTGGTGCCTGTCTTGTAACATTTAAACGCAGTTTCCGTTTATATTCATTAATTATACGAGCATCTTCAAATGCCGAATATGTTGTGCCAAGTTCAAAATATAATGCGGCAACTAAGATAAAAATTACTGCTGTTTTTTTCAGCATTCTTATTTAATTTAATATTTATTTGTGCCCTTATTTACAACTGAAAAACAGAAAAATAACAACGACATAGAGATACTAATGTGATAACGATAATAATAATAATAATTCAATTGCTCTAAAGGTTGCTTAAGAATTTTGAAACCGTTATATTATTAGTCAACCAATATTGATTGAAATGTAAGGTGAAGTGACGTAACAAGAAATCTATTGTATTTCCAATAGATAACTATAGCAAGTTGTATTCCATGTTGTATAAGTGTGATAAGATTATGTCATATGACGTTAGATTGACAAGGTTTCAATATGCGTCTAAAATGGCCACCAGCAAAGAGAAAATATATCGTTAGTCTAATTTCCAAATGTTTTAAGCCCCTTTTTTCAAATTTTACAGGAGACACAAAAAACATTGTAGCTTTTTCAATTTTTAAAATTTGTAAACATTTTCAATTAATTAATAATTCATAATCATGGAGTTAGCACATGTTTTTAATATTTTTCGCAGTTTTGTGGACTTAGCATTTTTTGTAAACCACAAAATTACAACAACTTTAAACTACATAAAGAAATTTTTTGTTGTCATAAAATATATATTTTTTATAGTGTTAGCGTTTTGCATTGAAATCTTAATTTTGGAAAAAAGTGCACTTTTGCGAATTATACTAACGATATATTATTTTTAAGAACAACACTAAAATAATAAAAACTACTTCTTTTATTATGGACCAGGATTTATTGCTTCCAGTGATGGTTAAATCTCTGTACAATTAGTTTGTTAACATGCGAAATGAAATCTTCCGGTAAATGGATTAATGCTGAATGAAAGTGTAGAACAGTTTCTAAAATGGCTCAGTCATACTGAGTTATAGACTTCGCTTGTTACAGGTTAACACAGAGAAGCTTTCAGAGGAAACTGGTTGATCCTCCCATATATATAATAATTTAAGTAGTAACGTAACACACCGAGTTTTAAATAATTAATCTATAAAATTGCCATCGATAGAAATCTAATCAAAATTTTAATTAATGTTAAGTAAAGCGTCGAATTACTTTATATATGTATGTCATGTGTTAACAGTTTAATTGGCATTATATAAATATTTTGAAGTCATACAACATTATTAATAGAACACTTCAGGTTATTATAGCGCTAACGAAGCATACCGGGTTTTAACTAGTTAATCTATAAAACAAAAAACATTAAGCATTATCAGCTGATTGCACGATTTATACGAACATACATATGCATGTATATGGAATAAAGTGCTGTTTTTGCGTTTTAGCAAAAATACGGTATGTTTTCCCTGTTATCTGCATTTGATAATTAAAACATTTACCTTAAATCCTTTGTTCAATTAAAAAGTATACGTATTTTTGGCACAAGCAAATTATTGAAAATGATAAAAAAATACAAAAATAAATGGAAAAGAAAAAATATTGATAACCGAGCCCAAAATGCGATAACTGTTTCGTGTTAAAATGTCCGTTACTGACTAAACATTATAAATCTGTTTACATTTAAAGAAACACAAAGAAATTCGAATGTTTTTGTATGTGCAAAATATTCTCTTTGTTTGTCAGTTTGTTTAACAACAATATTCCGTATTGAGAGAAATACAAATAAACATGATAAGAAAAACAAAAGTATAAGGAAATATACGAAAATTGTAAAATAATATACAAAACATATTTACTTTACAGGGTGGCCGGTAGCACAGCTGATAAATGGCACACACTTCGATGTACTCATAAAGTTGCTCTGTTGCTCTGTGCGCAACAACAAAATATCAAGAGTTTGTTACAGTAAATTGGCGAAACAAACTTTAAAAGAAAATGTAAAATCGTTTGTCAAAATACTTTCCGAAGTACTAAGTACTTTTTGAACATGCAAAAGGCGTCTTTATTTAAGTCTTCAAGTTTTTATTTATTTTTGCGCGCAAATTTAGTCGTTCAGTTAAATTTTAATAATAAATCGAAAGTGATTTAGTTATTTAATTGATTTACACAAATATTGTTATTAAAAATAATATTTTTAATGGATAAATTTAGAAATAGTATCGTAAATAGTATGAAGTGTGTTCCAATTAATTTTGTATAAGAAAAAGCTAGAAATGTGTTTACCAGCTTACAACTTATTTTCCGAAACTCGATATAAAGAAACCATGACCCGTAATAGCACGTGTTTCGCGCTCATGTATCAATCGAATTTGACTGCAATAGTAATTCAATAATAGTTGCAAAGGAGTTTCTATTACTTCCGGTTGATACAGCTTTCACTTGGTGGTGGACAATCCCTTGCCGATATGATGTCAGGTCGTTCCACAACGGAGATTCGATTGTAGTGAGAACGGTTTGTAATACTTGTGTATATACTTAATATATTAATTAAATAAACAATACTTTAAGTTCTGAGAAATTCGCAAAAAGTTAAGATTTTTTCCTTAATCCCTTTTCATAACAATTGCAACTGCAATTCTAACAGTTTACGTATACTGCCTCTTAAAGTGTTATTAACGTAAACAAAGATACACACTGCCTGAGAGTAAAATCTAACTCGACTTTAATACTCTTTAGAGTATGACTTTTCGATTGAAAGATTTATATTGTATAATGTACTGAAAGATCTAGTCGCTAGAAAATATAGTATAGGACAATGGCAATAACCAAACCAATGGAGTAAAACTTAGTATCAATGAATACCGTTTGAACTATAATCTCCTGTGGTAGTTACTCAAAAATTATCATAGAGTATGGAGACAGATTCATGTCCAGACGATTACATGCTGAAGACTTCAGCGAAGACCTATCCTGCATATTAGACCCTGGACAGTTTTTAAAATCATAATTAAGTGTTTTCCACTAACGTTTTATTCCTATTATTTTTTATTTATTTCTATTTCATTGTAAATATAATAAGAATACTACATATATATACCAAAAATTCAATGCTTTTCTCGATATAGTATTCCTTCCATAGAGGCTGGTGTAATTATAACCTTTTCAGGATTATTATCCTGAAATATTTTATAAATGGCTATAAGAGTCTCTATATCAATATAAAATTCATAAACTGTTTTCAAGTTATTGACACTGTCATTTGACGTTAACTTATTGACATCGCGTAAAAATTTATATTAAAATCCCGTACTTCCTGATATCGTCCATTGAACAATAAATACAACATTTTAATTTAATTGCATTAAAAATAGAAAAATAAAACTATTGTTCCAAATTAATTAACATATGAGTTAATGATAGGTACATGTGATATAAATATTTGATTTTATAAATCTTTGAATTCATCCTCTGCTTTAATCCCAAAAATCGGGCCAAATTAGTTGAATTTTATTGTGTTATTTATTTTGATTTAATCTCTTAAAAGGTCAATTTTTAAAAGACTTGTCCATCTCAGGTTTATTTCGCTGAAATTTTTGCTACCAAAATGGTCCGTACAACCCATTGCCGGGCAATAGAACAATGAAAACCATGAAATAATTTTTAAATTTATAATCTATTAGTTCAAATGCAAAATTCTTATTGGATCGTAGAGAATATACATATTCGAAGTTATAAAATTTATTACAATCACAAATTCAAGCTTCTTTACAATATTCCATATACTCTGGTGTGACTAGAAGCATTTCAGGTTTATCTTTAAATATTTTGTAAGTAATAATGCGACTCCTTAGATTAACATGAAATTCATAAACTGTGTTTAAACTGTTGACGTTGTCATCAGACATTAATTTGTTAACATCCTTTAAAAATTTATTTAAAAATGCAGTACAAATGGCCGGTTTCCAATGGCGGTTCTGAAAAATAAAAATTATTTATGAATTCAAATCTTAAAATTTATGTGACATTAACATACAAATTCCTTTGGCAGTTCGGATAGACGTTTATAAACAATAGGTTCGTAGACAAAACCATCAGAGTCTTTATAGGCAAAATATAAATCCAAGCTGTTTGCTAGGTATGCTTGGAGCCAATAATTTAAATATTTTAGAGGACAGTTTTTTAACTTCTCCCACATTTGTTTCGCCATAACAAAACGACAAGCATTAAGCGCTTCCATATCATCACTGCAATAAAAAAAAATGTATACATTATATAAACGTCAACATTCAGGTTATTGCAAACAGTTTTACTCCAGTTAAAGAAACAAGTATCAACAAAAAATCAAACTTGAGATCAGTCAGAGTCAGTACATTGACATTTGAATTTCATGCATATAAATGAAATCTCTTCCAGCAGACATCAGACAATAAAAAATAATTTTAATTAAAACTTAAACTATAGTGAACTTAAAATTTTGTTAGCATTGATTTGCACATGAGCTAACGATAGGTACATATGTGATAACAATATTTGATCTTACAAATCTTTGAATTCGTCCTCAGCTTCAATGCCATAAATAGGCCCAGAATAGATTATTTCAAAATCTCCAAAGGTACTCTGATGTACTCCAATTAATTCTTCATTTGCATCGTATGGTTTATTAGCATTTGGTCCATAATAAAGCGATTCTAAAAAAAAAAATAAAACAAAAAAAAATAAGTGAATAAAAAATTTTATTTACTTTCAAAAATTTACATCTTATCCATATACCTGTAAATACGTTCTTCAGAAGTTGACTGTCGTGTGTGTATCTCGGTTCCAATTTAATCTCGATATCATCCTCCTTTAATTCTGAATTACCAGATGCACTGTCTTTTTCACGTACCATATAAAGGTTTCCGTTATAACGCGTAACACGAACCTTGCAGTCCAAATATTTCTTTTGGTAAAAAATTTCCATAAGATCTGTTAAAGTTCCCCGTCGTGTAAAAATTTTTATTTTGTCTACATTTTCAGCACTTGTGTTACACTCTGAAGACATAACATACTTAAGGCAACAATTTAAAGCTGTTAATGGTAGAGTACGTTTTCTCTCAGTGTATGTGTGATAGCCGAGATTTAAATTTATGGGATAAGTTTCAGGTTTGGGTTTTTTAAAGTAGAAAATCTTTTTTGCTGGCTCCATTGTATCGTAGTTCTTTTCATAATAGGCTACCAAACGAGGCTTCTTAAAAAAAACGCCTTGCGTTTCACTTTTTGATTTTAAAACGTTTTCATCAATTTTACAAAGTAATTGCGAGATCTCCATTCTAATGCACAAAGATATTTGCCGACAGCATACGTATACTACACCATCGAAACTTGTACTACATATACTATACTACCGTGTACTATACGTGCTCCACCCATATGCATGCAAACGGCGTTTTATTTAAAAATATTCATCAAAGCTAAAGATAAATAATGACGTCGTAATTAACCCAATATTAACCTATAAGGTTTCTGAGGACTTTGTTAACATTCAAATGGTGTAGCAAATGCAAGAACTACATGATATATGTATGACATGTTTGCTATGTATTAGTATTTTGTTTCTTTTTTTCTCATCGCCTACTTTTATCATTTTTTGTGTGTTTTGTTTCAGCTTAATGGTAAATAAATCTAATGTAACATATTCTAGAACATATTCTAGGCTCTGTATTGCATATAATAGTGAGGAACTTTGCTAAATTTTATTTTTCTCAAAAAGTGGCGCTTTCTGACATTTTTATGATGTTCGCTGTTGTATTACTCTCTAGAGATCAATTGAGACGAGCTCCCATGACAGATTTGGATTTTTGAAAAGGATTGAAGTCTCTTAATGTTATAAATTCAAAATCAAGGTGAACAAATTTTTCTCTTTTTAATTTAAACCACTTGACCAGATAAGATAGTCTAGTGCTAATTAACACAAATTTTCTCAATTCATGTACTAACACTTATACTCCTTTAAATATACGATAATTAAAGACAGGAACCTGACGTTCGTACTTAAAATCATTTCACATATACAAGGCTAAGATTACGGTATTTAGGAGAATATACATTTTACTGTCTTCAATTGGGACAGTTTAGCAGAGTGAAATGAACTGGAAAAATTATACAATTTATCTCAATCTGTTGGTGGCCAATTCGTGTTTTAAAATATATAAGATTTTTAATTCCTTATTTTATAACGTTTAAGGGTTAAATTTGAATAATCGTATGGCAACTCATACAGATACAGATGGGGTAGTTGACGGCGTTAAACTGACCTGCTCTGATATTACTTTACCATTTATTGAAAACATAGTAAACAGGGAATTCCCCAATTTCTGTAAATAATATAATCTACACATGCATATACATACTGATGTATACAAAATAGGAGGCAATGTTACTGATATGTTATATCTGTGATTGATATGCTTACAATTGCAAGAGGAGAACCATACAAAACTATAAATAATCACAACAATGACAAATAATATGTATAGGATTCGTATTTCATTTTGTATTTATTATACACAAATCTCTCTATATATATGTATGTATGCAAGCGGGTATGTATATACGTACACGCGTGTATATAGTGCTGGAATAAAATATAGCACTTTTCAATTTACTAGGTAAATGCAGCAATAAATTCAAACCCAGCTAAATGAAATCATGTATCTTTAATTCTTAAGAAGAGTGACAATCCAGCAGCAACTACGTAAAATACTTGAGAGTTTACCGCTTAATGCAAAGAAATCAACTGAATTCAAATATAATGTGCCCATATAGAAAACAAATCAAATCTGTCTGAATATTTGGAATTCAATTGTGGAACAGCCAACAATTCTAATATTGAGAGGCCTCAGTTGGAAAACTCAAGACAAAATGTCAAAGGCGAAAGCACAACGTGTTAAATAAAGAATATTCTTTATATTTTATATAAGTAAGTACAGTTGCGAGCATGAATATAGCAGTTCTAATTATTTTTTTTTTATTTTTTTCCAAGTCTAGTGATTTGACATTAAGTTGGCATGTTTTACTTTCTAATAATTTTTCAATAATTATATCCACCACTTTTATTTAAATCTTTTATGAAATATTTTACATTAAAAATAAATTCAAAATTTCTTTGAGAAATATTCATTCTCCATATCGTCCGGTGTAATTAGAATCATTTCAGGATTATCCTTAAATATTTTATAAGTGATAGTGAGATTCTTTAGATCAATATGAAATTCATAAACGGTTTTCAAATCGTTAACATTGTCATTGGACATTAACGTGTTGATATCGTGTAAAAATTTATATAAAAATTTTGTACAAATCTCCGGTTTCCAATCGGATTTCTGAAAATGAAATAAATTATCAATTCGAATATTAAAATTTATGTAACATGAACATACAAATTGCTTTGGCAAATCGGATGCACGTTTATGGACAATAGGTTTACGTACAAAACCATCATCATCTTTATAGGCAAAATATATATTCGTGATGTTTAATAAGTATGCTTGGAGCCAATAATTTAAATATTTTTGGGGATATGCTCTTGAGCGTAACCAAATTTGTTTTGTCATTACAAAACTGCAACTATTAAGCGCTTCCATATCATCACTGCAATAAAAAGAAAGTATACATACATATATTAAAAGGAACGGTGCTCAGAATATAGCCAAGAAAACATTGCCAAATTCCAATTGTAATATTAATCATAGCAATCATAGTTTGATTGCCATCCATCATCGATCTATAAGTTGAACGCTTGGGCTTTTGTTATAATTAATTTGAATTTCGTATTATTTTTTATGTGTGAGACAAAAAATTAAAAAAAAAAAACGTACAAATCTTTAAATTCATCCTTTGCGTGAATCCCAGAAATAGCTCCAGAGTAAATTATTTTGAACTCTCCAAAGTTACACTTACGGACTCCAATCAATCCTTTGTTTGCATCACATGGCTCATTGATATTAGGTTCATTGTAAGGCGAATCTAAAAAAAAAAGAGTTATTCTATGAATTGTTTGTTTGTTTTTTTTTTATTTAATTTACTCGATTACAACACTTTAATCAAGTTTACCATCTAGCTTATCACACCACCCACGTTGTGTTCTCGTTCTAGTAACTACTTACTATACTACGGCATTCAAAAATTAACGATATATTTACCTGTAAATAAATTCTTTCTAAGTTGACTGTCGTACGTATCCTTTGGTTCTAATATATTCCCATTATTTTGTTTGATTGGATCATACGTGTTAGTGATATAGTCACGTTGCAGATAAAGATCTCCGTTATAACGAGTAACGCTTACTTTGCACTGCGGATTTTTATTCTGGTAATAGCATTCCATAAGACTTACTAAAGTGCTAAATCCTGTAAAAACATTTATTTTATCTACGTCCGCAACACTTATTTTAGGCTCTGACGACATGGCATATTTAAGGCAACATTTTAAGCCTGTCACTGCGGGGAATTGCTTCTCAATATAGGTGTGATAACCAAGATTCAAATCAATCGGATAATTTTCAGGTTGGGGCTTCTTAAAATAGTATATCTTCTTGGCTACTTCCACTGTGTTGTAGTTCACTTCGTAAAACCCTACCAAATAGGGTTTCGTAAAATAAATGCCATCTGAATAATTTTTTGACTCTAAAACGTTTGAATCAATTTTACAAAGAAATTTTGAAGATTCCATTGTAATGCAACACAAGCTGCTAACTATAAAGATACTAATCTACTCCAAGGCAATCGCCGATATACTGTCGTTATATCTGTGATACTGTCTTTCTCCGATTTACAGTGTGGTAGTGCTGGCAATTTCATTACTCGATTGTATTGAATACTTTTCATTTGGGTACTTAATGCTACTCCATCCATACCTTTAACGGA
>QOCX01000062.1:216956-251683 GCA_005959815.1 Sarcophaga bullata
GTTTAATGATTTCTTTTTTTTTTTTTTTGTATTTATTTTTTAAACTATTTTATAAATTTTTCTTTTTTTGTTTTTATTCTGTAAGTTTGTCAGTTAAATACAAGAACTATTCGACATTTAATAGTTACAATATTAATTAATCTAAAAATATTTTGAAATTATAATTAATGTTTTGTGGTAATTTTTTTTTTTTTGCTTTATTTTAACAGTTCACATTTAACAGTTAGAATAACGTTTACAGATTCACTTAAACAGAAGAAGATGGAAAAATAATTTCCATAATAAAATTCTAAAAAAAATTTTAAATGTAAAATACAAACAGTAGAGTAATAATGGATGCTATAAAGTCTAGATGAAAAAGAAGAAGAAAAAAAAAAGATTGAAAATAAAAAACAAATCAATAACTTTGCTAGTGTAAAATATAAAAATAGAAACTATTCACGTGGTTATTAAAGCACAAGCATTTGCTAGTTTTTTTTCTCTCCTAATTATGGTTTGAAGCCGGTTTTTATTTTTAGGTCATTAAAACCATGAATCTACATTTTTTTTTCTTTATTTTCAGAATTGCAACTGCGTTCTTGATGCGCGCCATCATAACCGGTCCGGCCGGAATGAGTAAACGCTAGCCTAAAGAAAATTTTAACAACTTTAATCATTAAATAAGCAAATATGAATTTGATTTACGTCCCCAACCATTCTATATGCAGTAGGTTCCTTTCCAGTATTAGTATCATCAACCCCCGTGCTAAGAATTTACTTCCAGTTTCTGTAAGACGGACAATTTTAAACGAGTAAATATATGACCCATGAAAATAATAGAATTTGAGTAATTGTGTGTTTTTCATACAAATAGTCTTACATATGTAAGTCTAAAATCGTTCCTCTTACAGATTAATTTCATTTCAGTTTATTCTAATTTCTTAGTCGAGGCAACTTTATTGCAGGTCGTTTTCTTTTTAAGTGTATTCTAAGAATTCAGGGTGGTGCGCAGTTCCAAGTCATGTAGCCGTACAGCAATGATATTGATTTGAGTGTTTAAATGAATGGAAAATTTTACGGAGTGGTTGAGTTGATTACCAAATGTCATCAGTCGACTAAAACGTCTAGTGGTGTCGAGTTCCAAATCGTTCGAATTGAAAATTTTATTTCTTCACTTTATAGAATATCATCAGCCGGCTAAATGCTTCCGGATTCGTTTTTTGCTATCCAAGATACAAAAGTTATTTATATATCCTCAATGTTGCTATAGCTAATTTTGAAAGCTTTGAATATATCTGAGAAGCAGAGTTTTTGAAAGACTTTGAATAGATGTCTGTTTATTCACAATGCTTTCGTTGTGCCAATATTTATTTTTCATCCTATTCAGGCAGATATTGTCAGCATAGGTTCTTCTTCTGCAATTTTATCCAAAACAATATTGAGAAACAGTGTTGGCGACCTAACTAACATAAAAATAGAGCTATCACAGCTAAGCTGTTTTCAATATAAGGTTCCATAGTTTGTATTTGCAAATAGAGCTTTGATGAGGTGAAGAAATAGCTATTCGGATACCTTTACATGCCATTGCTGGTCATATACATAATTTTGTCAAGTAGAAACTGTCACTCTAAAGATTGAAAACCTGCTCTTCACAAACCATGAATGTTATAGAGAGTGTATGTAAGGCTAAATGAAATTAAAACTGATCGCTTCAAATTTTAAGTATCTGATTCTGATTCAAAAGAAGCTAGAGTACGCTAAGTTTGAAAAATCTCAAACAAAAAAAATAATTTCAATTTCAATGTTGACAAAAAGCTTAATGTACGTATAAGAGATCACTAATTGATAAAATGTGCTACAGCTTCCGTTATCGAATTACATTTGGACTTATAGACCACAATAACCTGTTAACAAAAGGCTTGTACCGTTTGATTAATGTGTGACTTTTGTATACTGGAATTATAAGAAAGAAAGACTGAATGAAATGCAAAAAAAAAAAACATTTAAAAAATTAAACTGATAGACATAATAGCTTAAAATAAACAAAAAAATTTAATAAATAATATTTGTATTTAGAAATATCTTTAATAATAATACATAAGAAATAAAATAGCCTTAAGTTTTTATATTAAAATTCAGGGTATGGTTTATCGGATCATATAAATTCACTATTTTCAATTCCGGCAATAGGATTAGTTACATTTTAATATAGATGTCATAAGAGGTGATTAAAGAAAAAGTCTAGATAAAAAGCAGTTGATAGTGTTTGTTTTATTTATGAAAAGAGAAAAGTATCGCTATTTAGTATTCAAGTTTATAAATTAAATTTTATGAAAATTAAATAATTTATAAAATTAATTTTGGTACAAAAAATATCTCAAAAAAAAAAAGAAAACAAAATACAAAAAACTCAAAGAATTGTTGGAAAAAGAATACAATAAATTTATTATAAATATATAAATTTTCAAATTTTTTATACCACCAAATTTTTAATATTAACTTAATTTATATAAAGTTTTGTGTTCTTCATTTCTTTATTATTATTATTTGTATTTATAGAATGAGTATTTTTTTATAAATATATAAATAACTATAAATATAATTAATTTATAATTATTTATATTAATAAATTTGAATAATAACTTTAGATTAATGACATTAATCCTTAGTAACACATATATAACTTTTGATATCTATCAATTTTAATTTAATGTTATATTGCACATTACATAGTATTTAGGACATTTATTCAAATAATAAAATTTTTGATGATAATAAACAATTATAAGTCAGCTATTGTTTGCTTATTTGTTTTTATTTCAATTTTTTTTTTAATATAAATATTGATTTTTTTTATTTTTTTTTTTTTATTAAATATTCCTTTTTTTAATATGATATTGAAGAAAGTTTTATTTGTTATTAAATATTTGGGTGGTTACAGTGAATTATTTAATAAATTTATTGTATTCTTTTTCCAACAATTCTTTGAGTTTTTTTTTTGTATTTTGTTTTCTTTTTTTTTTTTTTTGAGATATTTTTGTACCAAAAAGATTGTTATTTTTATTTATTTTTTTGTTCTTCTTCTTTGAAATATAAACAATCTTTGTTTTGATTTTTTTTTTAATAAATTATATGTACATATGTATGTTTGTAAATAATGAATTTATAAACTTAAAGCAGTATTCGTTGATTATTAAGTATTTTTTTTTTATTTATTTTTTTTTGTATTATATTTTTAATACATAATCTTTTTGTTTTAGTTAAACGTGTTGTTTTCTTTTTAAGCTTAATCTTTAAATAGTTGTGTTGTATAAAAAAATTATAAATTTTTTTGTTTTGCTTCTCTTAATTTTTCTATTGTTATAGAATTAAAAAAAAAAACAAGCAAAACCAAGATAAACTTAAAATTTAGTTCGATTTCTGTTGAGAGCATAAAAGTTTTCTGTCCTAAATATAAAATATACATACATTCTTAATTAATTATTCAACATTTTGATACATTTAACACATTTAAGATTTACTATATACACGAAGAATGAAGAGCTTTTTTAGTAGCATCTTTGTCAAACTCTTCGTAATTGTAGCTGACATTTTGAGAAATCATTAACAATTAATCTTATTACCATTATCGTTCCTTAATTTTGATAACCCATTAAGTTTAAATAGTATTTTAAAATCTAATCAAATTGTTTTAAGCAAACTTCTATTTACGGATCTACTATAACTTCTTAAAGCAGAGTGTAGAAGAAATCAATCATTTAAACTATGTCCGTAATGGAAAACTGATGACGGCATACAAAAGGGCAATTGATTGTCCTTTTAATGTTCCGTCACATTTTACCACAGGCCTGTGATTAATAACTCAAAAACATCAAAGCGGTAATGGAACGATTAATAACTGTAAGCGCCATATACCCTGTCCAATGCTTTTTGCAATGGAAATCTCAAAAACTAAAAACAATGAACTTATGATGACTAAAAAAAGTTCTATTGGCGACATTTAATGTCGTCATAGAACCATGAGTTATTAAATTTGAAAAAATCTCGATTATGCAAACATTGCTGAACGAATAGAATTTACAGTGTGAAAAAATCTAATCAATTTGAGGTTATCCAGATTTATTAATTTTTTTCATGGCCATTTTGTAATGTTAGTTAGAATTATAGACTAGCTACTCACATCATCCATGTTGTGTGTGTTAATTTTATCCATTAATGGCTGCGAACAATCGATTTAAGAAGTTTTTCATGGCATTTACATACTCTTAGAGTTTTTGCCAGAAGAGTGTTGAAAGGTGGCGGCCTAAAATAATATTTTTATTTCATTTTTTGTTTTTATGAGATGCCAAAACTAAGGTTCCAATTCATTACTGGACTAAGGCTCTTTATTACAAATTCTAATAAAATAATTTGACAGTTAATGGTAACTGACGTCAGAACTCGAAAGATTATAAATACTAGTAATAAGGTAAACATTGACGTTTTAAATTCGAAAAATGAGAGAAATTAGCTTTATAGATGGATTACATTTAAAGGGAATTGAAGCGTTTTTCATCTTAAATATGATGAAAAACCATAATGAAATTTCTTATACTTTAATTTCCAAAAAATTCCTTATGAAATGTGTAAATCAAGGTACACACAGTTATTATGCGAAAGAAACAATTTCAATTTGTAATACAAAACTAAGTTGTTAATGACTTCTTCTGTCATTCCTTTATACTTTCAAAATGTTTTTCTTTCTATTTATAAATATTTGTTTAATGTATTTAAATGTATGATTTTGATGGGATTCGTTTAACTTAAGGAAATAGATAATAAAGTCTATTGAATTGTTTTGTTTTATTTTGTATATGTATGTAAGTAATATGATACTTAAAAAAAAAAATACAAAATATATGTATGCCTTAATAAGTGTTTTTAAATATGTATGTTTCATTATTATTGTAATATGTTCTTTAAAATTTAAATATTTACTTAATACGGTATTGGGATTTCAACAATTTTGAGAAACATTATTATTTCGTTTTATTTCAATATTAATAATTACTAAATACTATAACTAAACATATAAAATGTATTGTATATGAATTTTATATAATAATATATACTGTATTGTATTTTGTATGTATACATATGTACATACATATATATTTTTATATTTCTCTTTTGTTTAGTTTGAAACTCACATGTGATTTAATTACATTCTCGTTAAGTTTATATAGAATTTTAGTTTGTTTTTGTTTTGCAACACACATATATAACATATAAACATCTACACTTTTTTGTTGTTGTTGTTGTTGTTGTTGTTGTTACATTAATAAATGTTTTATGTTTTCTTTTTATTATAATTTTTGTTTTTTTTTTTTGTTTACTAAATTATTGACTCTTTCTTTTTTAAATATGTAAACGTAAAAGACCACAATGTCGACCACCTTAAAATCTAAAGCTTGAATTTTGTTGCTTACATTTTTCTTTTTTTTGTCTTTCATTTTTCTTTCAAATTCAGTGAATTTTTGTAGTTTGCAATAAAATTGTGAAATTTATCTCTACTTTTTTTTGTACAATTTTACAGTACAGACACACAGTAGATTTAAGATAAAAGGCGGCCAACATTGTTTCTTTTTTCAGTAATTTTTTTTATTATTTTAAATAAAGAGCGGAAAAAAAATATAATTTACATACATACAAGTATAACTAACAGTTGTTTTTTTTAATAATTATTTTTTTCTTAAATTATATTTTTATTATGTATAATGTTATAATGTTTTAATTTTTTTTTTTTGTTTTAACAATTCCTTGGCGCGAGTTTTGTTTTCATTTTTTTTTGTGAAAATATTTATAAAAAAAAAAACAGTTTCGAAATAAATTAATAATTTAAATTTAAAGCTTTATTTTGCTCGAAAAAGAAATAAATAAATTCTTTCTTTCATGCAAGTTAAATTAAATTTGTAAAAAAATGAAATTAAAAATATAATCTGTTGGCGGCAGGGGCCCGTTATTTATTGAATTATTTTTTTTTTTTTTGATTTAAAAAGTGACTAGATTTTCAAAAACAATTATAATCATTTTAGTTTTTCTTTTTTAAAGTAGAAATAAAATACTTTCAATAGTAATTGCATTTACATTTATTATTATTATTATTATTATTTTTTTTTTTTTGGTTGTATAATCGAAGTCTGTGGAAAGAAAAAAAAATTGAAAGTAATTATAAAAATATTTTCCATGATTCGTTATAAAATTTATATTGATTTGAATGAAAATCTTATACAAATTTAAAAAAAAAATAATGGCTACTGAATGTTAAAAATGTATAAATTTTCGAATTTTCAAGAACTCGTTTCAGCTGATGTTAATTATTACAAGAGTATATACAATAATGGACCAACTGAACTGTTTCCTATTTGGGATTTAATTGAGGCAGTCATCATTGTGTGACCCATCATGAATATTTTATTCCATACAGTTTTAAAATAATTGATTAGATTTGTTCTGTTTGTTTGAATTACCAAATAAAAGATTTCTATAAAGAATCCATTGTTTTTCGCCTGATAGCTTTTGTAATTCGTATCCCTTAAAGTAAGTATAGATAATACTTTGTATTTTGCTTGCCCCAGTATTAGCAGTGTTCGAAAGGAAAATGGTAATTATTTCGGTCAGTGGTTTAAAATTGTCAGCAAAACTTGCGAGTAAGCATTCCGTTCATATATGCTTCCAGCTTTGGTTGTGATATTGTCGAAAATATATCAAAAAGGTACAAAAAAGTGTTTCTAGATCCAATTCGATTTAACGAAGAAAAAAAAAAAATAATAACAATTGAATTTTTATCTAAGATAGTTATGGGAACGTACAGCAGCTGTGCAGATGAGGAGAAGAATAAGACAGTTTTTCACCTACTGTGTACATGCCCAGCACTTGGTCGGAGAATAAAGAGACAACACCTGAGAGCGTAGTATAGGGAGGATATGGAGCAATTGCCAGGCATTGATATTAGCAGCCTGAGTCGCTTCATCGGAAGTTCTGAGTGGTTCCTGGACTAGGGAAAAATGTGAAACTGTGGTATCACAATTAGCCCTGTGTGTGGTCTAAGTGTGTCCGCAGAATACTCACAGAAACTTCAACCTACCTACCAATTGGAACGTAAACCCACTTCAGTTCATAGGAAAACGAATGTGTTGAAAACTGGAAAACTCCATGAGACAAGACAAAAGGAAAGTTTGTTGGCATTGATAGCGAATTATCAAATATGAATTGTTTTGATTCGAACAATTTTTACAAATATTTTTAGTTTCTTTAAAGCCTATTAATTTAAAAAGTTTTTCCATGAAAGAGTCACAATAATGTAACTTTCAAAATGTCAACAAGTTATCGAACAAAACCCGAACCATCACTCATCTGAATGGAATTCTGACTAAAAACTTCAACTTTATTATGAAATAAAGGATTCCTTTTTAATTCAACTCAGTCATCTAATAAAAAAAAGTGAATAAATAAACAGTCGGAAGATAAAAAATTTTGTAAGTGTAATGCGAATACATTTCGAATATTTAAGATTCATAAATAATTGCTTTTCTGCTTCTATATTTAATTTGGAAACAGAAAAAAACTCAATTAAGAATTTAGATTTTGTTCCATGAAATTATTTTTACTTCCTAAATGAAATCAGTAAACTACTGTATTAATCAAATTAATTTAAATTAAACTTACCATGATTATTGATGACTCCGTACGTATTTGAACCAAATCGATTGAATTACATACATAAGTTGAAAAACTTATGAATAAATAATGTTTTAAAGTTGAAAAGTAGTTTAAAGTGGCGGGTTTTTGGTTTTTTCTCTCTCTCTCTCAAAACTCTTTTCTTTTGGTTTCTTTCCTTTTTGTGATGTTTAAACGAAGTTAAGCAAATTTTATTTCTAAAGGCTTAATTAGTTAATATTTTGCTGAATGTGTGTGTGTGTGTGTGTTTTGTTTTGTTTTTTGGTTTTTTTTCTTAATAATTTAAAGCTGTTTTTGTAAATTTATAATTAGTTTTCTTCACATAGAATTTCATTGTTATTAAATACACTTGTAGTTGTTGTTGTTGTTGTTGTTAGATTTTAGGCATTTCCTTTTTTTTTTTTTTGATTGATGATAAGCAAGTGCTTTTGTTTTGTCTTATTATTTTCAAGTTCCATAGTTTCGTTTTATATTTTTTTGTTTGTTTTTTTTTATCATAGAAAGGAAATAGATTTCGTATTCGTTTTTGCTTTAATAGTAATAAGATTGATTTAGAAAGACATTAAAAATATAATCTGGAGGATGTTAATAAAAAAACGTACTTTATGATTTGTTTTCCTTTGTTTTCATCATAATAATTTTCTAAGAGATATGAATCAAATTGCATTATATTGTAGACGAAGAGTTCTCATGTAATTACACATTTTTTTCTGATTCTTTGTTAGTTTGGCTCTTGCTGTTGTTCTTGCATTGGAGAACTTTGATAATAATATGCATTGCCTACGTAATAAGTACGTATAACGCCATCTACTCACATTTGCCTATAAGGTGAATGCATTTTTAACCACTGCAAAACTAAAGAGGGACCACCAGCCTGAATTTCCGGTGGTATGGTACTCAAAGGGCATTTATCGATGTTAAGATATTTCAAGTTTGTACACAAAGCCAACTCGTAGGGCAGTTTCTCCAGACATGGATTTTGATTGATATAAAGATTTTCTAAATTTTCCAAGGAGCCAATTTCTTCAGGCAAAAATTGTAAATTATTTTCGCTTACGGATAAATGTGTTAAATTGTTTAAGTGACCTATGCTGCGTGGCAGCATGGATATTTGATTTGTTTGTAGTATAAGTTTTTGCAAATCGTGTAGGAGACCAATTTCATTTGGCAATACCTCAATACGATTTTCCTCTAAGTCTAGTATACGCAATTTGCGTAATTGTCCTATGGTATTGGGTATCTTTTTGAGCATATTATTGGAGAGTATTAAAATTTCAAGATTTTGCAAGTTCATAATATCATCGGGCAATTTTTGTAATGCGTTCGTGGCCAAATTCAATTCTACCATATTTGTCCAGGTACCAACATCCAGAGGCAAAGCAGTCAATACATTTTCTTTCATATTTAGTTTGGTTAGGCCCTTGGCTCTGGAAAATATGCCGTAGGGTATTTTATCAATGCGATTATGTTCCAAATTTATACTATAAACATTAGTGAACTGGGCAGGACCACCAGTGGGATAACTGCTGAAAGCATTTCGAGACAATGTTATTGTAGTTAAAGCACTCAGTGATGCTAGTAAACCATCTGGCAGTTGGGTAATACTGTTGCCTTCCACATTGAATTCGTCCATGCATTTACAGTTTTTTAGGGAATTCGGCACAGAACTCAAACGATTATAGCGCAAGCCTAGACGGACTAGATTTTTAAGATTTCCTATAGTCTCTGGTATATCCAACAGTTCATTATGCTGTAAATCTAAAGCACTCAAATTAACACAATTGCCAATATCTTCGGGCAAATGTTCCAAATGATTGTGGGACACATCCAGCGTGGTCAAATTAACCAAAGCACCTATGCAGTCGCCTAATTCGCGAATTTTATTTTCCCTTAAACTTAACATGGTCAAGTTGGTTAAGTTTCTCAAATCATTCGCCACTAATGTGATACGATTAAATCTCAAGTACAATGTAGTAAGAGAACGTAATTTATATATGACTGCAGGTATTTCCGCCAATTTATTGTGCCTTAAATCGAGCACCTTAAGTTGTTTGCAATTCTGTAGTGAATCTGGTAGTGAAGTTAGTGAGTTTTCATTTAAAGCCAACGTTTTTAAATTCACTAAGTGTCCAATCTCTTGGGGCAATTGACCAATCTTATTACTATACAAATACAATTCCGTTAAATGTACACAATCTTTAACACTGGGCGGTAGGATAGTTATGGACGATTTACTCAAATCTAAACGTTTTATACCTAAAATCAGAGTAAAACAAACAAACAAGGAAATGTAATTCAATTGTAATTGAATTGAAATTGGATTTGAGGATTCGGAATATTACCTTCATCACGGCATCTTTGCAAAGCTTTTATAACATCTTGATCGGCTTGTATGGGTTTTTGTTTTTTCATTGTTGGCTTGGGCTTATTCGATTCTGGGTGCTTAACAGTCACCATTTTGGGTCTGGTTTCTGGTGGCATTTCGTTGTTATTTGAACTACTATTTCCCTGGCTATGATGTTGATGATGATGATGATGATGATGATGGTGATGATGTGTCGATGACGACGATGTATGTAAACTGGGTGTTGTCAAATTACCAAAACAATGTGTTGTCAATGCTACAGCACCGCCACCACCACTACTTCCTCCTCCAGCACAGGCAGATGACTTGGTTGCACTACCACTACCGCCACCACCACCGCCGCCTCCACAGGCAGTTGTTGTTTCTTGTTGTGAATCGTCTGATGCTAACGATGTCGATGATGCTGTTGCACCGACCGATGAACACAAGTTCATAATTTTTCCCAGTTTTACGTTTGGTAATGACAATTTGCTGCCCAAAACGACGCCGTATATATACACACAAACTCACAATAACAAATTAAGACAAGAAAGAAAGACAAAAACTAAAGATGAAAAGTTTATATCGTGGGTAGTTGTAGAAGCAGCAGCACCTCTAGTCAATGTAAACAGTTGGGCAATTTGAAAGAAGGATGTTTTACTTGTAATTGTCTTCTATGTGTACGCTAAGGATGCTGCAAAGAGAGAGAAAATGTAAAATAAATGAATGTTTAATGAAATTTCTGTACAATATTCAATAATGCTGTGAAACAATGAATTGTAAAAAGCAACAATGAATTGTAAAAAGCAATTAATTTTTCGTAGATTTTGTTTTTTTTTGTTTTTCTTTAACTTAAAACAGGATGCTTTAAAGTTCTTACGAGTATAGAATTTGTAGAATTTTAATTGACGGTTTAGATATGCAAGGACTCTTTGACCCATAGCTAATAAAGAGAGATACGATTGTCTCCTGGAAGAAGGTGGAAGCAATATCCTGCCTAAAACTTTATGTACTGTTCAGTTAGGTCGGTATAAACATAGTAGTTCAGGAGCTGAGTATCTACAGACAATTTCATATTTTTTAGTGCAAAGTTTTGCGCTTTATGAAGTGAATTTTGTTATCAAGATAACTAGAATAGCTCAGACTTACAAAGGATTGTGTTAAGATTTTTCAAAAACTGAAATTTTTGAAACGATTTCTCGAAAAAGAAAATGAAAAACATATTCAAGAGTATTTATTTAAAATATTCTTTTCAGCCAATTAACAATGTGTGTTAACGATTAACAATTGTGAAAAAAATAGTGTCAATTTGTTGTTGCTGTTATTATGTAAATTATCTTACAACTTCATATTGGAACTGACCGGAAAGTGTTTTTTTTTCACTGTTTTGAAATTTAAGACGCAAGACAATACTTGTATGCTTCATTGAGCATAAAATGCAATTAATTTAAGGTCGGTATTGTTTACGAATTATTGTTTTTTTTTTCTTCTTCTTTCTGTTCCTTTTATAATCGAACAGTATTGTGGACAGAAACGTGATCATATTACTTAATTAGACAAGAACTTTTTAAGGTAAGAAGAAACAAAAAAAAAACAATAATTTTTTACAAAAGGAAAATCGACAAAATAAATAAAAAAAAAATATCAAATGAAGATCATATGACAAGTAAAATTTCATATGTACATACATACATACACTGGTGAATAAAAGTAAAACTATGTTGGTTGATTTTATTTTAGAATATCATGTACACTGATCCTCTTCTGGTTGAGAAAATTTATGAGGTTTTCTTTTTTTAAATTGTATAGAATTCTGTATCCTTTATTAAAATCGGAATACAATTTGCCAACACAATTACTGTGTATTCAAATGTATTTCGCATTGATTGTTTATTTCATTTTAAATTGATTTTTATTTTTAAATAATTATGTTAAGCTTAAGATCTTTTAAGATCATCCTTAGATGCTTGTGAACAATTTTATATCAAAATGTTAGTGAACCATTACAATCCTTTCGTTTTAGGGTTACGGTTTAGCTCCTCATATTACTCATGTTGTGCGTGCTAATTTTATTCATGTGTAGCGAAATGTTGACTTGGAACAATAGTTTCGATTGTAAAGCTTGTACCAGAAATACTGTTGAGATGAGTTCACCAAAAAATTATTGCTTTTTTTTTAGATTTCATTTTTTCGTGATACCAGAGCTGAGTATTGTAATTCGAGCTCGTGTTTAGTAAGCCTAAACAATAGACTACAGCGACCACATTGTTTTATACTGTATTGTTCATAAAAAGCACAGGATAGGGTGAAATATCCTGTCAGAAAACACAAAGTGTTCCATTTTCGTTCGAATACAAGTGGTGGTATAATTAGATATGAGATCAGATTGAGTGTAGTATTTCTAGAAAGCAAGAAACTTGATGCATGTTTCTTTTAGCACCTAACTAATGTGCTACTTCTCAAAGATAAAATTTTGTACCCAGCTATAGCATCTTATATTTATTCTAGCCATTGTTGCAAAAAGCATGCGCTTAAGGGACTTCCAATAAAATCGATTCTCTTCTTACAAGGTACAAAAATTACCGATCAGTTGTCAGTTTTAACCTTTTGGTCTTTGATGAAATGAAACGTTCAGTAAGTGTAAAAGTAAATCCTTTTACAATTCTTTTAAATGTACAGTAAGTGTAAAAGTAAATTCTTTAAAGCTTTTTAAATTTTCTTATAGAGCAATAAACAATAAAAAAAATTAGGTTAAGAAATTCAAAAATAGGCACACTATCCATATGTGGTAAATTCTTTTTGAAGAAGTCTTCTCTGTCGTTTACAATACAAACAAACATATTCAATTTAATTTTTATAAATATCAGTCCCTTTTTTCCACCCACCCCCAAATCATTTCCTAGTTCCATCATAATGGACTCAATAAGTAGTGCTGGGTATACCCCGTGAATTTTTGATAACGAAATTTTGTTCTTTAAAAAAAATAATTGCTAAAGGATTTGATTTCCAATTATTATTTTTTTTTATAAAGAAAGAAAAATACGTCAGAATATGATAAAAAAAAAACAATTACTTGCAATGACTGATTACCAAATCAAGTGACAATTGGCACTATAAAATTTTATATTGAAAAGAAACATGAGTATTGGTCGATTGACTGACTAACCAACTGGCCATGTATGTAAATGCATTTATAAAAAATTCGTCATAAAACTCAATTGTAATGGGGTACAGCAATGTAGCTGGTACCTGTTGTTGTTTGCTCTTTTTTGTTTTCCAATTTTATTGTTTGTTTTGTGTAGTACAATATAAATATTAATGGAGGCATTGATTTGCGCACTAACTTTATCCAAATGCATACATACAACAATTACAACAAATGTATTTAGTGTATGTATGTATGTATGTATATAATGCCCAAGTATAAAAGTTTTTCTTACAAACATTGTCTCTCATGTACTGTCTTCTAAAATGTATTGTATTTCTCCTGTTAAACCAGTTCCCAACAATGATATCCTTATGCTACTATCTCACATCACTGTAGATTATTTGTCAAAGTGTAGGTGAATAATAATAAGTAGATGCGTTAAGTTTGTCCTACTGGACTTTGTATACACTTCTATGTACCATAGCCGTAGCTGACATTTCTGTCATACGTACATATATCTCCTCTATATATGTATATATAAAAGGCAATGCAAATGAATGTGTAAAGAAATATGGGGGGAAAAAAAGTGAAAATACTTGATGGATTTTGTTAATGACGTTATTGTCTTGTTCATGTACTAGTTGATACCGGCTACTACTTGTGACGCACTTCTCTTGTACAATATAATTTTATAAAGATTGTTATTGTTGTTGTTGTCATTGTAATTTATCTTTACTACTTTACCAGCATGCTCAGGATGGACGACCACGCAAAGAAAAAGAAAAAGAAAGAAAACCGATTTAAAAATTGTATATTAATGCCATTGATTTCTTTGTGCTTTAAATGCACTTTAATTATAAAATTCAGTTATGATATGATACGTAAAGAATTTCATTTATTTCTACCATGTATTACGTTTTATTATTCCACAAGTGGAAAGTCTTTAGTGGCCTAAGTCGAACTATGTTATACACTACATAACGATAATTTTTTTTCTTTTGTTTTCAACAAAAAACTTAAAAACTTATCACAGATATTGAACTGTTTTAACCTAAAAGATTTTAAAATGAAAACAAGATAAATAATTAAACCGTAATCGGCAAAGAAATAGACAAGAAGATATAAAAATTGCTTCACTCGAAAGATTAATAGTTCCTATCTCTAAATGCAACATGATCACTTTTATTTCCGCACGAAAGTCCTCCTTTCAGTTTATTTTTTCTACATGATAAAATTTTTACACAAAAACGTAAACAATAACAACAAACGTGAGTTTTGTTTCCATACAGAAATAATTCAGGGTTCCGTTTTATCGTTGTTTTTAATCTGTAATCCAATCTACCCTCTTTTGCAGATCATATTAACATCATCATCGTTTCATCAAAGGCCAAAAGGTTAAAACTGACAACTGATCGGTAGTTTTTGTACCATGTAAGAAGAGAATCGATTTTATTGGAAGTACCCTAAGCGCATGCTTTTTGCAACAATGGCTAGAATAAATATAAGATACTATGAGATTAGTTAGCTGCTGAAAAAAACATTTAAGTTCCTTGTTTTCTAGAAATACTACACTCCATCTGATCTCATATCTAATTATACCACTTGTATTCTAACGAAAATGGAACATTTTGTGTTTTCTGACAGGATAAGAACAGGATATGAACAATACAGTATAAAACAATGTGGTGCTGTAGTCTATTGTTTAAGCTTACTAAACACGAGCTCGAGGTACAAAACTCAGCTGTGATATCACGAAAAAATGAAATCTAATAAAAAAAAATATAAGTTTTTGGCGAACTCATCTCAACAGTATTTCTGGTACAAGCTTTACAATCGAAACTATTGTTCCAAGTCAACATTTAATTTAGATTTCGCTACAAATGAATAAAATTCGCATTCTCAACATGGGTAATATGATGAGCTAAACCGTCATCCTAAAACGAAGAGATTGTAATGGTCAATGATGTGTGTATCCAACTCGTAATAATTCATAATCACATTGGTGCAAGGTGGTTTGTGTTACATTATATACTAAAATGGACTGAGTTCTACATTAATAAAGAGAAATTGCTTGGAAATTTAGCATATTTACGTTTTAAGTTCTTTTTTCGATTTGCAAAACAAAAAGCTCTTTCTGCTGAAGTTTTTCCTTTGTTTTACACTTTGTTTTACACTTTAGTTTGCCAATAACTTCTTTCAGAAACTAATTTTTTTTATAGTGTTCAAGATAATTAACTGAACAGAGGTCATGCCAAAGAAAGTAAACTATATTTTGAATAATTGCGTTAATTTATTTATTTATTTAACAATAAATAATATAATACACACACACACATATGTGTTTATATTTTTAAATGTATATTTAAATGCCATGAAATATAATGCGTGATACGTAGGTTTTCCTTTAGCAATTCTGAGAATTTTTTATATTTCGATGATAACGTATGTACATACTTCAATAACCATTATAAAGAAGAAATCGGTGTTAATGAAAATAGTGTGTAAAATAAGTAATCAAAGTTCTGGTACGACAGGGATCAACAGTATGAGGTGACGGTAGTAAAGCAAGTGACAACATATTCATGTTAACAATGACAGCAATTAAATACACATATATATACACACATATATACGATAAATACTACTTGTATACATATATGTGTAGTATATACGCATCTCTAGAAAAAAGGAAAATCATAAAACATATTTATTTATTTAAATATTTGTATAAATGTTGTATGTAAACAAATAAATGTAAAAAGAATTTAAAAGAAAAAAAATTGATATTTTTTAATAAAATGTAAGAAAATTTCCCAGCTGAATCATCATCATCATCCTCATCCTCAATTTTCATCACAGCAAAACAAACAAAATTTCACTATTATTGTTGTTTTTTTTATTTTAAATTTTTAAAGATATGAATAAAAACAACAAATACAACAGAAAAAAAATATGATAATTAGTGGGAATTCATAAATAAGCAATACACAAAATATACATACTATACGGTACATGTATACATACATATAAAAATATTTTAAAAAAAAGATATAAATAAATAAAATAAATACATATACATAATACACATTATGTATGTATAAACATTTGAGGAAAATATTTTAAATATTGAAAGCAAATCTATGACAAAAGCAAGAACAACGGGAACTATTATTAATGCGGTGTAGTGTGTTCACTATAGAATGCAACAAAATCACAAATCAAGGCAATATTCAAATGTAAATAAACAAAGAGATAAACAAGAAGAAGAAAAAGAAGAATAAAAAAAAGAATATTTAAATAAACAGCAATAAATAATACATTAGAAAACATCTTTTCTTGTCTAATAAACAGATGGATAAATAAAAGACAACAAACCAACAACTACAATTGTGGACAATAAAATATTAACGACATGGTAATAAAAAAATAAAAGAAAAAAAAAACACAAATAATAATAATGCAAAAAAAAGTATAAGCAATCAGCATTACAAGCGGTATTTAAGAGCGATTGTTAGAATGATACTCCATAAATTTCCTTCGATTAATTGTTGCCTTTTTAAATGTAATTCCATTATGCCACTTCCATTAAAACCTTTAAAAGAACAATCGTTTTAACAATAAATTTATTCGCCTTCCATAGAAACAGTTGAGAAACAATGGGTTCTAGATTATAACAACAAACTAGTCGCATAGGAACCACCCAATCAAGCTTGCATGAGCTTTAAATGAGTCTTTATTGATATATTTAATCTGGGATTCTATTGATGGAACACTACACCTAGTCCTATAGTCGAAAGTTAACCGGTTGTAGGTGTATTAATTCTTGCAAATGGTTGACTTTATAGAATCGAATTAAAAGTTTGTCTATAGGAGAGCAATAATTCAATATTACTCAATCACTCAGAATTATCTTTTTGATCGTCAATAGTTACTCGCCAGGGCGTTCTTGTAAGAAACCCCCTTCTATTCATTATTAGTTACTATCCACTTTTAAAATTGGTAGATTCTGTTGTGATTCCTTATTAATTCTCTAATGCGAAAACGATCGCCAAAGTTGGTTTTGTTTGTATTCATGTGTGATCAATAAACCGTACTTTATATTTCAATACCGTCTTATTAAGATGGAACTGAATGATTTTGGTTTCTACTTACTTGACAGTTGGATGAGAAAATTTTCATTATTTTATTGAGATATTCGGTTATTGACTTTCTAGAATGTAGCAGGTATCCCGAGTATTAAATTTATTCGAAAAAATTTTAAAAAAATTTCCGTACCTATTAGCACAATATATGTAACATACAATGTGACATATTTTTACGCTACTTGTAACCATTAATGATGTTGTCTTAAACTATACTGAAGTAAACAACCAAGATTTTTTTAAAAAAAATTTTTTTTAAGTTCCGAAACGTTTTCGAATTGCATGTACAGCTTATTAAACCCCTTTAATTGTCATAATTAATGGATTTCTTTGCCCTAAATCAGACTATTGACAATATTGAGTTATGAATTAAAAAGTAAGTGAAATAAAACGAATATAAAATCATATTCTCACTCATAATATTTTTTTTATTTCGTTTATCAGCAAGTATTTATAAACACGTGTATGTTTATCACTAACATCGATCATGTGTAACATAAATTTTTATCAGAAAGTTTAAAAGATAAAACATTTAAGAGTTAAAAAAAATATTTACATTTTTACTACAGTTTTATGAACTGGCAGTCTGAAAACATACTCCCATTATAAATCCCAAATTTTATTATTATAATTTAAAACTATTTAACTTTTGCTGTTAGGGGTATTTATCAAAAAATTCAAAAACAAAAAAAATTGATTCTATTCAGAAAGTTAACACTTTAAATAACAAAATTTCATTGTTGAATACAAAACGTTCTTTTGTCTTTGGCTAGGGCTATATAAAATCGTCTTGACATAATTAAACCGATAATATTTTGGCTTATTTTAGATCACAATGGCATTAGCTAAACCAATGGTTATATGCGAAACGGACTGTCTGCGTAAGGTGATACATAGATTTTGCAATCTCAAAAACTTGAATTAAGGAATTTTAAATTGAAATTGTTTGAAATATTGAAATTAAACGAAGTTTTCAAGAGCCACTAAAAACATATACAAAACTTGATCAAAACAATACATGCTTATTGTTATAATTGATTACCAGTGTAGTGAGCAGTGCATTGTCCAACTCGACCAAAGCTCGAGATATAAATTTTAGATTTGACATCTTAAAGAGAATAAAATAACTCCCATGAACAAAATTTCTCAAATCTGTTCTTCCGCTTTGACTCGCAATTTTTGGATAAAACTAACACACAAAACTAGATAGTGTTAGAAGCTAGAACGTAATTAGCCATTGTAATGGCCAAAAATTTAAGGGTACCCTAAAAAATTGGCTTGGCCAACTCTTCACGCGGTTCTCATGATTCTAACATGACCATTTTCGCCGAACGTTGACGTTTTATCGCATGAAATCCCTTTTTAACTCAAGTATAAGCAATACTGATTTAAGTACTCTGAAAACTGTACTAGAAGCTGATTCATTATAAAATCGTTCATTTCTAAAGCACTGGAAGAAGGTAAGTACTTACAAAACGTGGTAGGAAAACGTAGACTTCACATATCACATACATACATACATACATACATAATTGAACATTACAACCCTTCAGTCAGGATTACGGCCTAGCTTCTCACACCACTTATGTTGTGTGTGTTAATTTTATACATGAGTGGCGTCATATTACATATTACACCCAATGAAAAATAGAAATTTTTAAAGCATAAACCCGTCTCTTTTCCCAACAGTATTCTCTATTCCCAACTGTATTCTAAGGTCTACAGGCAAGTCTACAACTGTCTTCATTTTAATTTTTCAAACAAATTAATATTATCTCCAGTTTACACCAGTGCTATAAATGTGCTCATACATGTACAACTAAAAGATTGTATTTGTTTATTTTGATGTGCGGGGGAGTTTGTTTTCGTTCTATTCTGCCATTGTTATTAAAAATCTTTTGGCCACATATTGTTGCAACTTTATGAGATATGGAACAGCCTGCAGTTTCGGTAGCCAAATAAAAAGTTTCTACTACAATAGCAGATAGAAAGAATAAAAATAATTGTTAACAAAGAATTTCTACAGTAAAAACAGGATATCGTTGGGATTATTATGAAATGCAACACAGCAACACAGATTACATTTTTTCTTTCATTATTTAATAGAATATTGGTGTTTTGATAAAAAAAAATATTTCTTACTTGCGTTTTATTTTTAGAAATTATTTCCATTTTCATATATGATAATTATTTTTAAACAAATTAGTTTCTTATTGTCGCTTTTAGTCCAAGTAGAACTGGATATTCATTCTTCTCTTCTTGTCACTTTTTACATGATTTTTGTTTTCTTAGGCACACAATTTTCTTTGGAAAAAAATACACTTTAAATCGTTAAATAATTCATTTACACTTTCATTATTATTTAAAATTTTATAGTTTTATCGCTCACACAAGAGCTCTTCGGTATAAAAAACAATAATTCTTATTTTGTTTCAATTGAAAGAAATATTCTGCAGTTTAATTCTTTTTCTTCTACTTCTACAATTCTTTGTGAGAGCGGAGAGTCTTTTTTCTTTGCCAGTCCACTGTTGTCTGCTTTTCGGCAAACAGACTCGCTGTTGTTGTATTTGGTATGACAGTGTTGCACTCAGTTACGCATTTATACAAACAACTTGGAGAACAAAATAAAAAAAGTAAATAATACTGGAAAATACAACATACGGTTTTGAGTACTATTCTTAAGGGTTGCTGTAGTAGCTGTTTTTGAAGATATTTTTAAGACCATTAGGCAGTGGGTTGGGCATAAAAGAATTTTTAACATTTTGTTGTTCGGATATGAAATAATTCACTATAAATGTTAAATTTTAAATTATAACTAAATAAATAGGTATTCAAAATGAAAATATTCTATTTTGATATGTAATGCAACAATTTTTTGATGTAGCCAACAGGCCAGTGCGAAATTAGCCCTCTAGTTAGTATCCAGTCGGAATATCTATCTACGTCATTGCTGAAGACGCTGTGGAATCGGAAAATTTATTTGAATCTCTATTTTTATAGTAAGTTTTTTTGGCTGTTAAATAAATCCATTTTCGTAAATGGGCACAACCAGAAAAAATATTATAAACTTTCTGTGAAATATCAAAACCCACTTTTTTAAAACTTCTGAAAAGTTTTTCTGATAGTCGTTATTATAGTGATATTTTTATGCGTTAAATTAATATTTTATCCTCCCCCACTTTGCGGTTTTTATAATGAGCTTGAAACATGTGAATGACCTCACTAGGGGCATAGTTTCATAATATAAATTTCAAAATAGTTTGCGCTTTAACCATACCCCACAAGGGATCTTTTAATCCTTAAATAGAATTCATCACTCCACTTTCATTTTCATTAAACAAAGAAACATATGGTGCCATTTTTAGCTTTCACTACATATTTCGGAAAGTAAAAGTGAATTGTTGTTGTGATTTCACTTTTATTACTGCCCTAGACAATGCGAATTTTTTTTCTTAGCTGGTACCGGATATGCGTGCATAGGAAAATGTCAAAATTAACATACAAAGTTTTTCCCGTTTTTCGCTTATTGTTTTCTTTCAACTTCTTGTAAAAAAGCAAACTACCCTAGGTCAAAAAAAAAAGGAGAGAAAACTACCCCATTTGAAAATATATGTGGGTATAGTAATATGTTATACATAATTTATGCCTGAGACGACATCCTAAGATTAAAAAAATAAATAAATACAAAATTCCTTAGGTTTATAAAAAAGTGTGTTAATTTTTTACTTACTTTAGTAAAAATTGATTCCTTTTCATAAAAATTTTGTAGGAAAACAGAGAAAAATTAAACTTTCTTCCTTAACAAAACTCACGTTGTACGGAGTTTTTCATTAAATTTCTATTTTTAAAGCATTTAAATTAATTTTTTTTTATTAATTATTTTTATTTTTTAATTCAATAACAAAAAACGTGCACTCTTTTAATAACTTTGATATTTAAAATATTTTTTTTTAATTTGAATTGAATTTTATTTAAAAAAATTTGACTTTTTACAGATTTACAAAAAAATTATTACGTGGACTACGACAATCTGAAAATTTTTACTGTTATTGTGTATAAAAAAAACGTCTGAAGTCCTGTCAGTTGTTTCCTTCCGTTTACTTGGTACAGCGCAAGTGCTAATGAAATGTCAGTAAAAAGGAATGGAAGAAGAAGAATTGTCATTTTCATGGATTTGCTACACATTTGAATTTAATTTTCCGTTAACTTTGGTAGTAAAAGCGAAAATAGTGAGAGAGTTGTCGTTTCTAACCAAAATTGGTTATTTTTTTGTTGAATGTGTAGATTTTTCGGGTTTGTTATTCTTTTTGTTGTCAAAAATGTTATTAATTAATGTAATTGTAAACTAAACATAATTTAATTTTTTAAATATAAAGGTATAAACAATGAATTAAATTTGTTTTGCGTAGTTTCTCCTATTTTACTGATGATTAATTTAGGAGTTGATTACAAAATTTTTTCTAACATGGTAACACCGATAGTTGGAAAAATTCGTTAAACAAAGAAACGTTTGAATATCAATTTACACATTCATATTTCGTGTAAGATTTTGATTTTTATGATGCGTGTTAGTTGTTGTTGGTGTGCGTGTTTGTATGGGTGAGTGGGGGAATATTCTTTCTGGATTGAGATGTGAAGTGGTTGCGTGTGTTTGTGGTGTGCGTGTAGAATTTTGCAGGATTTGGCAGATGAGAACGGAATAGACAGAGGGCTTAATTTGCTTTTAGGGGATGGGTGGTGGTTAATTTTTGGGAGGTGTGGTAAATTTATTCAGTGTAGAGAGTTTTCCCAGGTTGGTGAGTTTTTGTAAAATGTGGTAAATTTGTCAAATGTGGTGAATAAATTTGAAACTCACCAAACTACCGCCATCTGGAACATGCACTCTGTTATCATAACGTACTGTATTATCAGTGGTAGATTGATCGGTGTATGTCTAGAATTAAACATATGGTAGCACCATTTTGCACTGCATTTCCAACTGTGTGATGTGTGTCTTGAATAAGTACATTTGACCTTAATTATCGGAGTCATTAGGTATAGTTACTTATCGTAATTAAGGATTTGAGGATTTTTCGGGTTGAAAATATTCAAATCTTCAAAACAAACTAACAACGTCTGATTAGTAATCAGAAAGGCCAACGAAGGAAATGATGTTACTACGCTAATTTGATGAGAGTTGTGTGTGTCTGCACTACACGAACTGTTAGAGGAATGTAGAATGCGATGATTAAGGTATAAGCCTATTAGTAGTCAATAATATTTATAATTTCAGCGGCCATTAAATTATTATTTTTGTGATGGGAGGGCTAAAAAAATGTCGTTACGAGTTAGTTAGTAGCTTGCAATTCCTTAAGGCCTATTTAGTAATAATAAATTAAAAAAGTTGTCATTAACAGGGGGCATAACTTTTATTTACAATTGTACAATTGTCGTAAATTCCGTAAGGCAGGCATGCAAGCAATAATAGAGTAGTAACACTTATAGAACGATTTTGGAAACAGTTGAGCTGTATCGATAAGATACAGAGACTGGCATTTGATGGTATAACTTAATAATAATGATCTCCTATCTAAATAGGAACAGTAAACTCTATATATCTGAGAAAAGCTTTACAATGGGACTGAGTAATAGAAATGAATGGACTTATTTGGAGGTTGCGTAGTTGCTTAAGAAAAGGGATTGTCCTTTAGCACAGCGTTCGGTTCCATAGTGCATTATTCGGAACTTATGAGAAAACTCACGCATATCCTTAAAGTGAATGTCAACCGCAGCGAAAGATGTGCTTAATTCATCTAAAATAGGATGTATAAAGGACGAAAGTTAGCAATGCTATCTGACAGTTTAAGTTTTTGTATATTATGGAACTGTTTGAAAGAGAAATAGGGCCTCAGTCTGCAAGATTTCTGACCATATGAGAATTAACGGCAAGAAGCAAGCATAGAAGCGTAAGTAGAAGGGAGTTTAAGCGAGGTTGATAGGAGCAAAAATCTATCTGTGGTGTGGGAAGAGATGAAAAAGTATTTTAGACGAAAGAGAAGATAAAGAGGAGGGAAATAAGTAATGCCCTTAATGCCCTTAAACTTTTGTTGACCAATTATAATTTAGAAAAGATTTGAATCATGTATCAGACTATACAGGAGGGTCTGCAGAATAATATCTGAGGTCTTTTAATCGGGTACTGTAGATTTAAAGAACACATGTATGGGATAGGGATTACCTCAAGCTCAATATGTTGACGTTTTGAAATCTGTGCGGCGTTAATGTATCTCAAAGCAAAGAATTATCCTTACTGACACTACATTGACCAGACATTGTGACACCATATAAGGATTAAAGGACTATGATACTCCTATATGACAATATAGGAGTAGTAAGTTGTTGTTTAGATTAAAAGCTTAACTGCTACAGCAAACTACCGACTCCTGTATAAGTAACTGATAACTCAGCATGTAATTTGTTTTTGATTGATGATTTCGATTACGTCAATAATTGTGATTACATTATACTTTGTAGATAATTAATTATTACAATAATTAATATTTTTACATACAAAATAAAAAGCTTGACTGACAGCCAAACAAAATAAAACAAAACAAATAACCCCAAATTATATTCCAACTCATTGCTACAAGCGAGAGCAAAACTATTCAATTACTTAAGAAAACGTGAGCATTACATTACAATTAAAAATTTGAAAAATAAAAAAACGAAATAAAATAATAATGATGATTGTGATTTAGTAACTCAATTAATTGAGAATTATTTTCCACTATAAATAATCATGGCTTAGAACAGTTCTTTTCACAGTTACAAAATGAAATTGAAGGTTTTAATAACGTTTTTAGTTCTCATCGCAGTGTTCGCCTATGAAAGTTTTGCACAACGGCCGCCAAATTGTTCGGATAATGTTGCTATATTGTGTGGTGGTGGCAATCCAGTTCAAGCCCGAGTTGGCATTAGCGGTCAGTGTGAAACGTATGATAGCCAATGCTTAGTAGAGCAATTGAATTGTTTACGTTACAACGGTGGAGAACCATGTAAGTAAAAAAAATTTTTTGTTTAAACTTTTCATTATTGAGTTTGGAAAAATTATTATTTTTCTCTTTCTTGTTTCTTTTTTTTTATTGTTTAGTACTGTTGTTGTGTTAAATACGAAGCAATGATGTATCGCAGAGCGGTATTGGATTTTTTTTTGGAATTGGTGACAAATAAAAATAAATTAAGAAATTAAAAAAAAAGAAAATATAAACTATTTACAGAAATAATCATACATACATACATATCTTTCAGTCAGGATTACGGCCTAGCTTCTCACACCACTTATGTCGTGTGTGTTAATGTTATACATGAGTGGCGGCACCTACAGTTTAAAGTCGACTCCGAACGACAGATTTTTGAGAAACTTTTTCATGGCAATTTTATTTACTCTCAGAGTTTTTGCCAGAAATCTACTGAGAGGAAGCCGCCGAAGAAATATTTTTTTTTTCATATTTCGTTTTTGATGTCTGACCGTTTTTGATGTCTGACAGAAATAATCATTGTGTTATTAATGAATTTATTCTGAAATTTCTTTGTGAGACTGAAGCTTGTTTCATTTAATTACAGTGGGCTTTATAATTCTCTTTAACCGGATATTACATTATAAACAGTTTCTCTTCCTTTTGTTTTTTTTTTAAATTTCAAAAACAGAATTAACTGTTGTCGTGCGGAGGTGTTAGAACACGGCGACACTACAGAGATGTTTAGGAAATTATATTAAGTGGTAAGGCAGGGTAATAAGAGGAAAATACTTTTCTCAAGCTAAACAAATTTAAGGCAATTTAGAATTTTAGAAGGGATTTGAGTCTTGCATCAGATTATCCAGCAGTGACTGAGTATAATGACCTGCCTTTTGACAGGGCGCTGTAGATTTAAAGAACACTTTCTTAGTATAGGGATCGCCCCTAGATCAATAAGAAAATTTTTTGATGAGGATAATGAATCTTTCAGAAAAACACTTGGGCTCGTCTCATCACTATTATGCTATTAATGCA
Source organism: Sarcophaga bullata (assembly GCA_005959815.1). Taxonomy (NCBI): domain Eukaryota; kingdom Metazoa; phylum Arthropoda; class Insecta; order Diptera; family Sarcophagidae; genus Sarcophaga; species Sarcophaga bullata. Next base: position 242,322 of record QOCX01000062.1, read on the forward strand.
TGAGAGACACCAAATGTTGCGAGCCAATTGCGCCTTAAATAATAAAACAGAATACGTTCGTAATTTCCAACAAGGAAGAACGCTGTCAACAAAAGATTACCCATTATAAAGTGGAGTTTTTTTTAACTTTTTGTTTTTATTTTCTTCGAGCCTTATCCAAAAACATTTGTTTTTTCTTTACAAAATGCATAAAGTTTAGTGATTGTGAGATTACAATTGAGAGAGTAAGGAAAAACGCTGTCAATATAAAATAGATTCTATCTCTATCTCTTTCATCTTTAAATTGGTGCCTCTATTTCATACAACAGGCACTTTAAGGGCATTATTACAACTTGCCGTTGACTAAAGGGAGGATTTCAACTGGCAGATAAATTGTGTTTCGTTATTATAAGTGGCCCATAAGATAGAAGTAAGCGTTAAGTTAGAAGGAGGATCATCCTATCGGTAACTTTTAAAGTTAAGTTTATGCCTGATCTTGCCATATTATCCATTATTTTCAATATGGCAATTACAAATATAAAGAAAATGAGCAAATAGAACAAAAAAAAAAGTCAGTCGTTGCCATTGTGTTTAAAAAAAAATTGTTTAAGTAAACAGTTTTATCGGCATTGCTCCGACACTACCATATTTTTGGAAAATGGTATCTTGTTGCTTTATCTGTAATTTGTAATAACAAAATAAAGGTAACTTTATAGTTCCCTTTAGCAAAAGCTACCTTTAACTAAACCCAAGTTTAACGGCAAGTTGTAACAATGGCCCTAAGTATGTTAAAACTAGCAGCGACAAAGTAAAACAAAGGCTAAGCGGTGCATTAATCCTTTATTAATGATGCCAGTATATTAAATTATGTGTTTTGAGTTATTAAAACCTCTATTTCAGGAATGTTATTGTGTTGACAGCACTAATCTGCTTATTGCCGCTAACAAAAATAGAAAACAGTCTAAATGCGTGACAGCATCGACGCTTGTTGGCGCGCTGCCTTTACACCATAGATGGTACATGCAAGTATTCTGTTTTTGCTAGAGATAGGCTTACAGCATTTGGTGCCTTTTATGTGTCTATGCATAAGGCAGTAAATTATCAATACTGACTGACATTTAAAAATTTATTAAGGCAACAGATTGGCCTAGACATTAAGGTATCATATATAGATTGAGAGACTTTAAGTTTTCTATACGACCATAATAAAAACAATAATATTCAAAGTTCAAGTTTAATTTCACAACACAATGCCAACCCTTGTATAAGCAATTTCTAGTTTTCGGGAAGTTTGGTTTTAATTGATGATGTCGATGACGTCATAAATTATGATTACATTACACTGTGTGAATAATTAATTCAGATATTTAGAATTTTTCCAATGTACTAATTAATATTTATATTTACAAAAAAAAAAAAAAAAAATATAACAATTGATAGCCAAATAGTAAACAATAATACACCAATAACCCTAAATTATATTGCAACTCATCATCCCATACAAGTGAGATTTCATTCCTTCATTCAATTACATGAGCAATCGTGAATCACATTAAAATTAGAATTTTAAGAAGAATACAATTAAATAAATAGAATAAGAAATATATTTAACAAATGGAAAGTACCAACAAAACGTATTTGGAGTTAGTTTTCTGTATAAATAATCATGGCTTAGAACAGTTTTCTTTACAGTTGCAAAATGAAATTGAAGGTTTTCATAACGTTTTTCGTTTTCATTGCGTTAAGTGCCTATGAAAGTTTCGCCCAACCGCGATCGATTTGTCCGAATAATGTTGGTTTCTTGTGTGGCCGTGGTAGTAGTCCAGTGTATGCCAGAGTTACCAATAGCCGTGTGTGTGAAAGATATGACAGTCAATGCTTAGTGGATCAAATAAATTGTTACCGATTCAGAAATGGAGAACCATGTAAGCAAAAAGAAAATTTTTTTCTTTTAATCATTCCGTTATTGAGTTTGGAATTCTTTCTTTATTTATTTAGTACTGGAAGTATGTCAATATGTTAAAGGACACAGAGATTTATGGGAATGTTGATAAATATTTATGGGGTTAAAATGAAAGCGAAAAAATTCTGCAAATAAATAATAAAATCAACATTATTTGCTGGAATGCATATTTAATGTGTTGTTAATAAAATTATTTTGATTTTTCTTTATAACACTTAACCTGGTTTTATTTAATTACAATAGTTTTTGACTTCTCTTCAACCGGATATTAACATATTAACAGTTTACTCCGCCTGCTGCTTTTAATTTTTACAAGGAGTTTTAAATTCAGTGACTTAAGAGAATGAAATCTTTATTTTCTTTGGACAATTTTCAATTTTGATGATTGAAGCAGAGAGATTCTGGCATAATAAATGGAAGTTGTCGTCTTAAATGGCATTAGACTACGAAAATTTTCTTGTATAGGCATTGGATTTTTGGTTCCTGTATTCATATACTCACTTACTTACTTAATAATTGATCGTTACAATCCTTTAGTTGGGTTTACAACCAAGCTTCTCACACAACTCTTGTTACAGACATACATAACTGGTCATTACAACCCTTTTGTCTACATTACGACCTAGCTTGTCATACAACTCTTGTTGTGTGTGTTAATTTTGCCCAAGAGTGGGTACAGTTTAAAGATTTACAGATTTTTGAGAAACTTTTCATGGCAATTTTTTTACTCTCAGAGTTTTTTGCCACAAATCTGCTGAAAGGAAGTCGACGGAGAAATATTTTTTTGTATTTCGTTTCTGTTGGAGATGTCTGACCTTAGGTTTGAGCTGTGTCCACAAACTTCCTACTCGACTACGGCTCATGTTGTGTATGTTAATTTTATCTACGAGCTGTACGACCTTCAGTTTACTTCGAAAGACTTTTCATGACAATTTCATTTATTATAAGAGCGTTTAGCAGAACCGTGCTAAGAAAAAATTTCCGAACGAAATATTTTTTTTAATATTTCTTAATATTTTTTTTAATATTTCGTTTTGTATTGTTGTTGTTTGTTGTTTAACAAGCTAATATGCACCCTACAAGGCTACGACGATTTCTCCTCCTATAGTAGTCGAAATTCTTCTTTTGTTTTTCTCCTATTATGCACTTATTGGCTGTTAGTTTCTGTGTCTGAATCCCTCACCAAATGTTAATTTTATATCCACTCTGACTTGATGTTAAAAGTAAACTACTTTCGAAAGAGGGAGGTTTCTAACTATATTCCTCCCCTAATCGGAGATTTCTTAAGTGTTATGATGACGAGGTATAAAACTGGCTTATTAGACAAGAGCCCGTAGAGCAAATCCCAGCATAGACATCTTGACAATATGAAAATTTGTTGGGCTACTTCCTCTCAGGCGTTGTTCTCCAAAGAACTCTGCGAGTAAATATAATTGACTTGCCAAATTTTATGGAAAATTCTACATACGTTCTGAATTAGTAGATCCTCAGCAATTGTGAAAAGTTATTAAAAATTTATTCTGACTTTCAGCCACTGTTTATAAGAAAGTTTCAATTTATTTCTCTCTGTGTATATGCTCATATTCAAAAGCTATGCCAATGCCAAATGGATACTTTCTTAAAAAGATTCCACTTCCAATTACAAATTAAAAACATCACGTCAATAGATAAAGATTTGAAAAGACTTTCATTAAAATTTTGATTTTTTCCAACAATATTGCTTGCTATTGTTGGTCAAAAGAAAAAAAAAACATTTTTTTTTAAGCTCGTGCAATCCAATTTCGATTCGGTTTAATAAAGAAAATCCAACTCTTCTTTGGAAGATGTTTTGTTGATTTCATAATAAAAATATTCGAGTTTTTTTTCTTATTTTTTTGTGTAAATAAATACGCCAGTAAAAAATCAAAATACTTCACCTATAATGATGATAAAAAAATTTGATTTATTGGAGCATGTTCAAGTCGATATTGCTAAAGCCAAATGTTTAACAAATTTCGTTACTCTTTTTTTTTTTTTTTTGAACAAATTGGTCAACTATTCCAAGTGGTGTAAGTGCTCCACATGAAGTGCTTTTTACTTTCATTTTCATTCAATTTTATTTGAATTTTTTTTTGCTTTGTTTCCATTGCAAGTTTAATAGAAAACTGACATTAAAAGAATGAATTGTTTAAACATGAATTAGGTAGTATGTTGGCGTAATAGTCGCGAAGCCGTATTTCAAATCCCAGCTCATATATCCTGAATAAAACGGAATATGAACAAGTATTTCTTCGGTAGTCAGTAGTCGTCTAGCAAAAAGTCATCAAAATTGCCATGAAAAGTTTCTTAAAAATCTGTCATTTGGAATCGATTTTAAACTGTAGCTTGCGCAACTCATGGATAGAATTAACTTTCGCAACATGCATAGTGTGAAAAACTAGCTCGTAGTGCTAACTAATAGGTTTTAATGTAATTAAGTAAGCAGGTAAGTAAATAAAACGACCATCAGATCCCTAAAGCATGTTCATATACAGATTGTCCAAGAATGTCGTGGAGGGCATAGGGGATATACTTCGCCTGCAGAGGAGCAAGCAAACGTTTCCACATAAATTTTCAGTTACAAATTAAGATTGGATAAGTAACTCACTTGTAAAGAGCCCATAAAGGGCCCGATGTGAATACATACTTAAACTTCAGCAGTGCGTTAAACTTCAACAGTGCGTTAAACTTCAGCAGTGCCCCATTATAGGAACTTTATAGCAGTTAGAAACGGGTACTGGACCTTGGGTGCACTCATTCGGAGTATGGGAAGATCTGACAATAACTTCTGTAGAATCTATAATGACGATATGAAAAATTCTTGGGCACACAGCATTTACTGACATATCTAGGCAAAGGCGATTTGAACAGAATCCATAACTTTATAAAACCAACGGGATGACTGAGTGATAAGAGCCAGGAATATGACAGTTGTATGAATGAATAGAAACCCTTGGTATTACAACGTAACCTTTTTAGGACCTATGGGAGTTATTCTCTTGGAGGCGGCTGCTAGTTAATCCTAAACTTTGGAATTGCTTGGTATGCCTACAATAATGTTGTGTTTTAGTTTTATGCTTTCAATTTAAAATTTTAACGGTACGTGTACAGAAGTCTTTGTTTAACAATAAATTTTCGAAGAAGAAGTTCTTCCTTTACAATAAAGAGGGTAACCCTGTCATTCTAGAACTTGCCAAAACAGAACAATAGCCTGCAATGCCGTCAGTTTAGTTAATTAAACTTAAAAAAAGAGCTAACGATTAATATGAAAGCCAACGTATGAATAAAAATACTCTGTAATAGCCTTTTGGATTTGAAAAAGATTTCTCAGCGTTTTTAATTTGACTTTTTTTATACCAACGAATACAGAACTTGTTTACGTTGCCATTAGTATTTGGCAGGGTTGTCGATTTTATATAAAAAACACATTAATTTTACTGAAATTGTATACAATATTCCTACGAATGCAAGGCGATTTAGATTTTAAAACTCTTGCACGCCATCATTAGATTATCGTTCAGTAATATGTCCCTGATAGATCAGGGTCTGTAATTATTTAAAAAAACATCATTAAAATTTAATTTTTTTTCTTATTTATTTTTTCAAAACGACTTTGATATTTAAACGAGTTATTTTGGCTTCTTTCTATGAACACAAGTTTTCCTCATTTCCATGAACAATTTTTTTTTTCAATTTCAATTAAAAAAAAAAATAATTTTTTTTTGAGAAAAAAAAGAAAAAAATAAAAAATAAAAAATAAATAAATTGAAGTGAAGTGAAATAATGCACTCATAAATCTTGTAAATAACTATTCAGTAAAATAATTTTGTTGTTGTATTTTTTTTCTATTTTTTTTTTGCTATGTGTGGAGTGTGTCATTCAGAGTCTATCATTGCGAAGACATCTGGCCAAAATAAGGAGGCAACAGTCACTAAATAAAAAGTCAAAAAAAAGGTTTCTTTTCAAACGCATACACATTAATCACGTAAATTTTAAAAAGAAAAAAATTTTTTTTTGAAAAAACGCACCAACGTTATCTACTAAAAATAGCCGCATTCAGACGTACAAGTACTTGACTTGACTTGGTCGCAGTAACAAACATTTTTTTGACCATTGGTCAGACCACATTTTAAACATGTGGTTCGATTTTTTTGTTTTTTTTTGTTTTTTAATTTGTTTTCATTTTGTTTTTTTTTTTTCAAGTAAATTAATCTTGCAAACGTAAAATATTTAAAAGTAAAGCAACTTTGCCGTTTAATTCTGTTTTTTGTTTTGTTTCTTGAGGCAGTTAGTTTCATTTAAAGTCGATATTTTTTATTTTATTAAAAAAAAAAAATATTTTTTTCTCTAGTTTTTAATTATAAAAAATTGTTGTTTAATTGAAAACAAATTAGAATTTGAGAAAAACATCAAAGTTTATATATTCAAATCATTTTTCATATTCAAAAAAAAAAAATAATATTCACCTTAAAGAATATTAAATTTTAATAAATCGCTTGATTTTCAATCTTTAACGCATGGAATAAAGAAATTCCGATAAGATCTATCGTTCTTACTTAAACTATGTCGACACCGCATACTAAACTTAAATAGTAACGTTTCCTGACTAACCGCCTATGCTATACGGATCTAATGGAAAAAATTTTGCACTGATTGACATGTAACAATCATCATTACATAACCATTATATATCTAACAGTGACTTTCGAAGTCTGACAATTGATAACCACACCATTTTGTTAAAGCTTCACTTGCCAAATTAGTTTAAGAAATTTATCTCGGCAATTTTACTTTCTCTCAAGTGTACTTGCCAGAAATCTGTTGAAATGTTGTCACCAAAGAAATATTTTTTGAAATTTCATTTTGTTCGAGTTGTCTGATCTGGGGTTTGAATTATGGTCTCAAATCTAAGAAGCCAACAAACTACATGTTAGACTACGACGGCTTGCCCTTGTGAATGTACAGCTTCTTCAGATAACTAAACTCGACTTATGTACGATTTGCGAAAGTTTATTTGGGAGAATGGGGGCTCTATTTCGATATCATTTTATGTAACGCTGTTCAGTCTTCATATATTTCAGAAATAAATCGGTTTTATTGCTATTACTAACATGGGAACATTTCTTAAGTTAAGGACGAGATTGGTATCCTAGTAGTATTCAACTAGTTTCAAGAGTTGACATCATCAATACAATCTAAATAGTAATATGCAAAGGTTCGATGATTTGTTTTTTAGGATACTTTCGTTTTAAGTTTATACAGATTGGTTCACCATTAAAAATACCACAACGGTATTTGCGACGTCATAATTAACTGTTATTGAAAAAAGCTTTTCACATATTGAATCGACAAAAAAAAGCTGACACATGACGTATTATGTCGTTTCATGATTCCTTATTTAATGCGAGCTAGTCGCTGTAGTAGTAGTTATATGTTGGCTTATTAGACGAAAGGTCAGGGTTCGAATCCCCGGTCAGACATCAAAAACGAAATATGAAAAAAAATATTTCTTCGGCGGCTTCCTCTCAGCAGGTATCTGGCAAAAGCTCTGAGAGTAAATAAAATTGTCATGAAAATTTCTCAAAAATCTGTCGTTCGGAGTTGACTATAAACCGCAGGTCCCGCCGCTCGCTCATGTATAAAATTAACACACACAATATAAGTGGGTGTGAGAAACTAGGTTGTAATCCGGACTACAGGGTTGTAATGCCAATTCTGTATGTATGTATGTTAAGCAATATTTCTGGCAAAAGAAACTTTGGGAGTAAAAAAAAAAATTGCCATGAAACACTGAGTATCTGCTCAGAAATCGCCGCAGTCTAGTATCCAGTGTGTTGGCTTATTACACGCAAGGCCAGATCAGATATCTCCAACTAAACGAAATATGAAAAAAAATTTCTTTGGCCACTTCCTCTCAGCCGATTTCGGGAAAAAAACTCTGAGAGTAAAAAAAAAATTGGCAAAAAAAGAGTTTCTCAGAAATCTATCGAGACGAGTAACAACAAAATTTTCCAAGAAGTTCGTAAACTTTTACTTTGCTGTGCAGACTAGTTAAGCCAACATGAATTAGAATTTCCTACATACAGTTTCCCACATTGAGCTGTTTTTAACCCAACGTAGAGTTATCCAATCGTGTTTCTATAGTGCGTATTGTAGGTTATTAAAACCGTCTGTTAATTTTATTTTTTATTTTCATTATAAATTGAATTTTTTTTTATTAAAATTGAGAAAAAAAACAATCAATGAAGAGTACTTAAATGTTTTATTTTGTTTTATTTTTTCTTTTTTTTAATAAACTTTAATTATTTAATCTTTTTAATTATGCAATATGTACCATGTGTACCATGGTTTGACCCACATAAACTCTAATCACGAATTACGATTACTACTCTTTAAAAAAGACTCTATGAATGTAATTTGTTTGTTTATTTTAAACAATTTTTTTTATTTTTTATAACTTCAGGCAAATGGCCCTAAAAACTTTTATTAGATCGAACATATAAACGTAATGATGTTGGCTGCTGTTTTCTTAATGTTTTTATTTTATTTTTTGTTTTTTTCTTGATTTTGAATAAATAATTATTAAAAGGCGTACAATTTTTCTGTAACCCTAATAAAGAAATTTCGATTCGCAACTTAAAACGCACGATCTTTTAAGTGACCAAACACTTGTGTGGAATACGAGGGTGATCCAAATATTTCTATAAAACTTCTGACATTTGTATGGCGGGTTGTTTTGTTTTATTGAGTTTTTTTTGGGACTTCAAAGTTGACAGCGAATTTGTTTGAAGAAGCCTAAGGCTGTCAGAGCCCCTCTCAATCTGTTTATTCGGTTTCAGTCTTGAGATTTGTTTCAGGGTAATACAATCACAATCCGTCATTATCTAAAAACAACGTTTGCTATAAAATAGTTTGGATGAGTTCTCTGGCAGCGTTTATGCGTGCTGCCCTAATACGTCGCACTGCAAATCTCAAATCGTTTCTCGTTCTGCGAAAAAATTTCCCCGAGTAACTGCAATAGTCCGCTAAGCTTTTATTTAGCTGGAGAAAGGTATAAATTTAAATTATTAAGTTAATCGATAATTTGTTATTCGATAAATATTTTTATCGATAAATATTATTCATGTGTTTAACATCATCGTTTAGCTCGTTCAAGTCAATAGTTTTTGTATGAAAAGATTTGCCGCTATCTTTTTCACAATAATGCCCCGCATATTCTCCAGGCCTAGTTAATCGATGTTCAATGTAACTTGGACTGACGAAAATCAGGCTACTCTACGAGCAGGATACTATACAGAATTTATGAAGTTAATTGGAATTTATAATGACATGGGAAGGTCTGAGCAAACCGAATTAGCTAGCCAGGAAAAATAAAATTACCATTTAATGGAACCCAGATCAT
>QOCX01000062.1:251695-286263 GCA_005959815.1 Sarcophaga bullata
GGCATTGAGCGGGTAAACGAACTTATCAGGAGAGAAGCTTCCACATTGCCAATGGTATCATACCCCTCCTGTGGAATGCTAAGAAGTATTTGGAGGAGTATAATTGGCGAAACCTTTTTAATCTAGACACGGTAGTGACAATTTGAACTCTTGATTGGCAAATATAGTGCGATATTTCAGCTTTGCAGCGGAATTTCCAGGATTAGCTCGAAAATAGAAACCTGCCTTCTTACTAGACATTGTAGACTTAAACACATGTGTAGAGAAGAGAAATCACTTCAAGTCCTATCTGTAATCAATACTAATCAATCGATATTGCATTTTTTTTGCAAAAGAGACGTGGGTTCCTAATATATCATGATGCAGTAGCTCTAGGAGATAAGATCGTGTTCTACTGGACTATTGTGTAAAGAGCATTTCTACAGAATGAGAATCACTTCAAGTCCTATCTGTAATCGATACTAACCAATCGATACAGTAGTTTTTTGCAAAAGAGACAAGGTTTCATAATATATCATGATGACAACAAGTTATCGAAAGAAACAAGCTTGATAAGACCTTTATTTTTATACAAAAATAATGGATTTCTTTTTACTACCTCTCAACTTAATTTTTGTCACTAATTTATTGGATATATCGTCCTTCAATTATTTTTAATTGCAGTTTCAGAAGATGGTAAATTTTCTATATTTCATTCCTATGGCGACCCTCGTACTTTTTTAAATGAAATAAATTTTAAACGAAATTTTTTTAAAATAAACAAGAAAAAAAAACATTACTTATGCCCACTTTGCTTAGAGGCATTAAAATCAAAAAAAAAAAAAAAAATTAAGAAAAACTAACAAACCCTGGACCATTAGTCCATAGTCATTCATTTTGAAACACACTCTCGCATTTCTTACACTTACGTTCCAGGCGTGAGTGAATGAATCAAAATGCACTTAAAAAAAAACTCATATTTTTAATCAAATAAATAAATAGAAAAAAAATAGCAAAACCGTTAAATAATAAATAAAAAAAATTTGTTATTGTTTTACTTTTGCTTGGTTGCTGGCTTTTCTTTGTTGGCCATGTTAAAAATGGCCAAAATGTTTGGCTATTTAGCAAATTTTTTTTTTTTTCATTTTGTTTTTTAATGGAATTTTTTTGTTTTTTTTAACAAATTCGTTCGTTGTTATATTTAATGTTTATTGTTAGTCATAGTCATAAAGTTGGCAAAAAAAAAAAAAAAAAAAAAAAAAAAATGAATAATAACTGGTAAAACATTTCAGCCATAATTTTTTGGCGAATTGGTAAAAAGAAAAAGAAAAATCAAATCAAATCGAATATTTTTTTTTTTCTTTTTTCAAACAGAACCCAACATATGCATGATTTGGCTTAAGATTTTAAAACACTTTTGGTTGAAGTGAAGGTTAAATTTGATTTATTTTTCGCTTATAGTTTTCGATTACTTTGATGTGGGCGTTTATAAGGGTTTATAAATCGAAATCGAAAGTCAAGAGGAGTATGAAATCTAATAAAAAATGTTCAAAACATTTGAAATTTTATTGCATTTATGTATGGTACAACCACGTGTTTGTATTTATGTATGTAACACTTTACAAAAATATCGATTAATTTACAATTATTTATCGATTGAATGACATCTTAACGTAAGTGTTTTTCGTAGCAGATGTCAATAACTTTGTACGCTTTTCATATTCTTAACCTCCTTATGCCTCTATGGCTAGAGCGAATTCAAAAGCAATTTGAATCTACTTTGGGAAGCTCAAATGTTTCCAAAGTAGACACAACAAGGAGATGTACTCTCGCCTTTGCTATGGAAACTTGATATTCTACTGAAGACCATAGAAAGACCATGCTGCATGACTGTCACCTATGCAGATACATACATACATAGATACATATATAATTGGTTATTAATTCTCTTCAGTCAGGATTACAACCTAGCTTCTCACACTACTTATGCTGTGTGTGTTATAACCTACAATTTTATTTACTCTCTGAATTTTTGCTGGAATTATACTGAGAGGAAGTTGCCGAAGAAATATTTTTTCATATTTCTTTTTGTTGGAAATGTTTATCCTGGGATTTGAATCAGGGTTTCACATCTAATAAGCCAGACTATGATGACTTATATGCATATATCACCATACGCATGGATGCCGCATGGTGGCAGTTTGAGTAGTCATTATTTTAGCCTGAAAAGTACAACAATAATCTGGTAGGGCTAGGGATACTGGTCTCGTAACCACTTGTGCGGAAGTTAACAAAGACGAGGAACTATAGCAAATCCTAGCGGCCATTGTCCGGTGTTTGAGAATATGGGACAAACAATTCATGGACATCAAGAATGTAGTGACAAAATATGTCTAGCCAAAGACAATTTTCGAAAAACAAACACACACTTTCATAAGACTTTCGGGATGGTTGATAAATGCCAAACCCTGGGTGTTCAGTCAACTAGACTGGGAATACCTCATAACGACTTCTGCAGAAGTTGCAATGACGACGAACCACAGGACATCTGCACGGCCATTGTCCGGCGTTTGGGAACCTTAGGAGAATAATTCTTGGACAACCAGAATTTAGTTGCGAAACATGTCTACCCAAAGGCGATTTGAGCAAGGCACGTACCTTCATAAGACTCTCGAGATGGTTGAGCGATGCCAATCAGCAACTAAAATCATATGACGGAATAGGAAACATTGCTGTTACAAAGAGACCTTATAAGACTCAAGAAACTCTGCCCATTAAGGCGGCTAGTAGTTTCAGCTAAATCTAACCTAACATCTTAGGACCTGCTACAGAATTAATCATCTGTGGCGATGGAGAAATTTTAAAAACAAGACAATGGTAAAAGGAAGTCGCACATGAATATACTTTGGGATCACCTACTGCGTCTTAAAGGAACAAAAAGTATATCTAGTGCTCGAATTTTTGATTGTCATATATTTTCGCAGAATGTTTTCCTGACTTCGATGAGACAGACCTACAATAAGAACAGGATTTTTTTTAGCTTGGATGCCTATAAAAGGCCACTTCAGGAAAGACATAAAAACATTGAAAATTTTTTAAAAAGTGTTCAAGAAACCTTTGCAAATGTAAATTAATTTAAAGTGCCTTAACGAATTTAACTAAATTCGTTAATGAAGTGGCCATTAAAAAACACGTTTCACTTTTAAGCCACATACAAAATCATGGTTTCAACAGACTTTGATGTGCGAATGTTTTTATGCGAAATTTTAAATGAAATGCTAATATTAGAGAGGATTGAGAGAGAGAGAAATTAAAAGTTTATCGATTATAAAGCTTCACATTAATACGACGATTTAATTTACCTAAAACATGTGAGAGTACTACTTAATAAACCGACTTTAAGCGTCTGTTAGTCTAACTGTAAACAGGTTTAAAAATAATGGCAACTGTTCAATTCGAAAATGTTATTTAATTTAATTTTTTTTTTTTAAACCACAATTTAATGATGGTCACAGGGTAATTGCTTTAAAGACATTGTCTGCATAGATGATTGCAAGTGATTGCGGTTTTGATTTGAAACAATTTTAAAATCATGTTGACAAAAACATTAGAAAATAAATGTTAATGATGACTGTTTAATAGTTTTCGTTTTGTGTGTGTGTGTCCGTATGTGTGTAACATTTTTTTTAAGCAAATTTGAAAATTGTACGTGACTTTAACGTTTTAATGACACATACTCTACGCGCCCCCATTTTTATGTTGACAGACGACAGCATTTGCTGCAGTAGCAGCCAACAACCAGCACCTGATATTGCGCTCGTTGTAAGTAGGTGTGTAGGTGTTTGCATGTACAACTTTTTTATGTCAATTTGATTTGTTATATTTTTTATCTCTTTCACTCTTACATTTGAATTTGTTTTTGTGATCATTTTTCCGCTCTAGGGATTGAATTAGTTTTGCAGGCAAACGTAATTCTTTAATGATAAAATAAATGTTTAGCTCGGAATTAGGCTAGAGATTAAGGCGGAGAAGGAAAAGCTTTGCAGAAATAATTTGTATGCATTGGAATTGTTCATAAACATTTGAAGTTTATATGGCCAGTAATTTCTATCACTAACTTAAATACTTTTTTTTAATTGTATCCGATGAAAGCTGGTACCAAATCATATATTTTGTTAATGAATAATTAAAAGAAATCATTTTCTATCTCATTTCCATTGGTTTAAAGCTTGAAATCACATCTATTAGCACAATAAGTGTTACTTTAAATTAATTTACACTAGCATGTCTGGTTTAAAAGGAGTTAAACAAAGTTTTCATGAACATTTTTTAAGAAATTTTTATTTTCTTACATCTTTCCTAACGTGGTATATAAGTAAACATGCTAAGCGACTTCTGTTTTTATTGAGTGGCTACTGTAGGACTCATCGAAGGCAGGACGAATATATATCCAGTGGAATACTTACTGCGATAATGAAGAATTTGAGCAATAAATATACTTTTTGTTGAGTAGCCACAGGTTATATTCATGTGCGGTTTCCGCTTATTATTGAATTGGTTATCAAATTTTTCCATTGCCACAGATGATTAATTCTGTAGCAGGTGCTAGCCGCCTCAATGGGCAGTTTACTTGGATTCTATAAGGTCCTGTTGTAACACCGATGTTACTTATTCCATCATATAATTACAGCTTCTGATTGGCATCTCTAAAACATCTCGAGAGTCTAATGAAGGTGCAGGCTTTTCTCAAATCGCCTTTGGGTAGACATGTTTCGCAACTAAATTCTGGTTGTCCAAGAATTATTCTCCTAAAATTCCCAAACGCCGGACAATGGCCGTGCAGATGTCCTGTGGTTCGTCGGCATTGCAACTTCTGCAGAAGTCGTTATGAGGAATTCCCAGTCTCCTTGGCTGAACACCCAGCGTTTGGCATTTATCAACCATCCCGAAAGTCTTATGAAAGTGTGTGTTTGTTTTTCGAAAATTGTCTTTGGCTAGACATATTTTGTCACTACATTCTTGATGTCCATGAATGGTTTGTCCCAGGTTCTCAAACGGCGGACAATGGGTGATAGGATTTGCTATAGTTCCTCGTCTTTGTTAGCTTCCGCACAAATGGTTACGAGACCAGTATCCCTAGCCCTACCAGATTATTGTTGTACTTTTCAGGCTAAAATAATGACTACTCAAACTGTGATATACGCATATAAGTCATCATAGTCTGGCTTATTAGATGTGAGGCCCCAATTCAAACCCCAGGTTAAACATTTCCAACAAAACGAAATATGATCAAATATTCCTTCGGTGGCTTACTCTCAGCAGATTTTTGACAAACAGTCTGAGAGTATATAGGACAGCAGGTCCCGCCATTCATGTATAAAATTAACACACACAACATAAATGGTGTAAGAAGCTAGGTCCTAATCCTGACTAAAGCGGGGTAATGGCCGATAAAGTATGTATGTAAGCAAGTAAAATTTGCAAGGTTTGACGTGGCAGACGGTTTTTGGTCAATTGCGGCGAATTTTATTTTTTTAACCGAAAATACTTGAAAACCTAAGTACCAAGAAAATCATTTAGTTTTCCGATTTAAGGAGTTTTACAAACTTATGCTCAAAGAAAGACGAGTTTTTTGTTTAAATCGCAAGAAAACTATTAAAATTTTTATTTAATAATTAATTTACTGAAATCGATTCTTATTTCTCCAATAAAACTTCGTTAATAAATAAACTTAAAAGATCAAATTCTGATCAGAAAAAGAAACAAAAAAAAAAACATAAAATTGTGGTCAACAATTATTTTTAATTTAAGACTCGTACTATTCAAAATAATGAAAATTAATAACTCCAATAAAAAAATAAAATAAATTTAAAAATATTATCGAACAAATTAAAATTAAACCACAAAAATGCATACGAATTGCAAAATAAGTGAATAATAATGCAACGATTAATCATAAATTGTAAATTTGCCATTCAATACAATAAGAAAAAAAAAACTTTTTTTTAATAAATAAAAGAGAAATAAAATCAAATAAAAACAAATCAAATAAAAATAATAAGAGCAAACAAATGAATTTAGTACATAATAAACGAATCTAAAAGTACCCTAGGCCTACAATTTAAGTGCTGATTGACTCATTTTATCTCATATGCTGCCGCCATACACAATAACCCACTTAGATTGACATTAAAAATCGATAGTTTTTCCGCATGCCAGTTACTGTCCAAACACCATGTCTTGTTCAATGCTTGGAAAACCTTTCGTAGTCTATTGATATGCAAATTTATATCGTTTTCAGTACAACCACTCTTGCATAACATACTCCTCAAAACAGACTTTCTCCACATCTCTTATTCATGTCTTCTTTCCTCTTTTTTTTTTTTGACTAAGCCTTAGCTTTGTTTATTACGCTAGAGAGTGCATTAGCCAATGTGTACAGTAATAATTTTTTTTCTTAAATAGCGCTATAGGACCTTCAGAACTTGATTCTAAAAGGTTTTTCAAGAGTCAGCGTTATTGTAGCATTTACGGCTCCATTATTTATTTATTATTTAGAAGTCAATTTCAAATTATATTCTAATTATTAAGAGCTTAGAAATTTAAGCCCAAATGTTCACTGTGGCGTAACAGACTAGATTTCTGATTGAAAACGAGTCCACGACCTTTACACTAATAGTAGTGTGCTACTACTAGACTACTAGGGCACCCTTTTGATCTGAACTTTTTTAATTGAATGAGAAACATTTTCCAATTAATATCACGCTTTGATGCGGTCCATAAATGTGTAAACCCATTATACTATTTTTGGTGGGGATGCTTGAAAGGTACAAGTTAGTTACGATTGCAGCCCTGAAGCAAACGGATAGACCGTGAAACTGGAATAGTATGTCAAGTATTTAGTCCATGAAAGGACCACCAGGCAACATTTACATGAAATAATCTTTAAAAGTCGCCGTAGTCTAGTGGGTAGTGTGTTAGCTTATTAGACGAAAGGTCAGGGTTCAAATCCCTGGTCAGACATCAAAAACGAAATATGAAAAAAATATTTCTTCGGCGACTTCGTCTCAGCAGATTTCTGGCAAAAACTCTGAGAGTAAATAAAAATTGCCATGAAAAGTTTCTCAAAAAAATCTGTTGTTCGGAGTTGACTTTAAACTGTGGGCTCCCTAGAATCATGTATAAAATTAACACACACAACATAAGTGGTGTGCGAAGCTAGGCCGTAATCCTGACTGAAGGGTTGTAATGGCCAAATTATGTATGAAATCTTTAAAAGCTAAATGGCAGAGGTCTGAAATAAATTTAAAATTTTTTTCAATTAAAAAAAAAAACCAAAACAATAAAGGAAATTCAAAAAGTACCAATTTAATCAAAAAGTGTTTGTTATGGGGTTATGTTAGATATGGGGAATATAAAAGTATTCGATTCTAAAGAAAGTACTTTTTAATGTAATAAGATTTAAAAATAAAGTTTGTATAAAAAAGTATCAAAACGTGTAAAGATTTTTATATAATAATAGTACGACTTATAAAAAAAAGTACCAGAAACAGTACACATATATTGGTGAATTGTAAATTAAATTTTTTCAAAAATTTTGTTTATTTATATTTTCCCCTTGTTACACTAAATCATTTAAATATTAAAAAAGTACTAAACTTGCGAGTGCTCATTTTGGTACTTTTTGTATAAGTTTTATAGATTTAATGTTATCGCTGTTTCTCCTTTTACTCCTGTTATAACACCTTTACAAGATCTTTACACCATTAAATTGTTGTTTTTACACATTTGTACAGTGTGTTAATGAAACTGACAGTCAGTCAGTAATGCAGACATTTTGAAATCTGTTGATGACATTACAAACTATTCAAGCACAGGCTGTAATAGTGCAAGTCATATGCATACCATACGTACCATATACATATATGCTGTCATGTATGTTGTTTCCTTTTTACTACAAGCCATTAACAAAATGAAAATAAAAAAAAAATTCTTTAAAAGAAATATTCGAATAATAATAATAAAAAAAAAAGAATCAAAAGTAACCAGTATGAGATACGAAACCAGAAATAAGAAAAATTGTTGTTGTTAATAAGATATAAGAAACTACAAACCCATGGGTGTCAAAATCATTACAAGGCTTTACCAAACACATTAAAGTGTCCGTAACCATTACCACTGCTACAATATCCAGTTCTATTGGATATTTTTCTGTTTTGTTTTTTTCTGGGCAAATGGACAAAATTTAGAAAGTCATTTTTTAAAATTAAAATAATTTAAAAAAATTTTTTTTTTATAGATTTCTTGTCGAATTTATTGTAAACGTATGCATGATCTATTGACACAGTTGTTGTAAAGCGATTCCATATGTGTTTGTTGGTTGGTATTGTTAAACCAATAATGATATACACCCGCTCCTTACAGTCTAGTTACTTTTGTATTGTAATAAGCTTTTGAATTTTAAACAATTTAAAATTATTAAAAATATAGTCGTAAATAATGAATTATTATTGCGAAATAAAATACTCTTTCAAGTGAATGAGAACTCAACACAATTTTTTTAATTCGAAAGAAAAAAAATGGAAAAATGTGGTAAAGAAAATTAAAGAAAAAAATTCATTCCTTTCATGTTTTCTTTTTTGCAACACAAAATGGAAATTAAGTCGTGGGTAATAAACCTGACGAATATGTACATAATTCGTCATTACAACCTTCAACCAGGATTACGACGAACAACTTATGTTGCTTGAGTGACGGGACAGATTTTTTTGACAAACTGTTCATGCCAATTTCATTTTAATTTCAGAGTTTTTGTCAGAAATCTGTTGAGAAACAGTTGACGAGGAAATACTTGTTCGTACCTGGAGTTAGAACCGTGGCCTCACGTCTAATAAGTCAACACACTGCCAACTAAACTCCAACGACTGTCGATTTTTTGGCCATTACAATGGTGAATTTGCAATCTGGTACATTGTCTTCATGAAACAATCCTTCCTTTTCACCGCATGAGATCTTTTTTCCTTAATTTAATTTCTAAATTTCATTCCATCTACTATTTGAACTGATCCTTGAGCAAGTTGTGTGTCTGTTCCACTAATATATTGCCGTCTTTTCGCATAGCTTTCTCATCTATAAGTTTTCGATGAAATTGCAACCGTAGCACGTATTGAAATGCCTACCTACTCACCCACTAGTCGTCTAATATAATTTCAAAAATTTTCTTATCAATTTCTATTTGAAACAACTTGGTGTTCTGCAGCTTAAAACAGATTTTTTTTGACTGTTTATAGAGGGTTGAAAGCGTGGATCAAACTACCAGAAGAAATTCTACCACACTTTTGCTCATCCAATACAAACGACAGAACAACGAACAAAGGTTAGGCAACGATATTTCTTGCGAAAGAGTCATTTAAGGAGCATACTACTACAAAAAACCATAATATTTTTACAGAGGGCATGACTTCTAGGCAACAAAAATCATCTAGGAGAAATCATCATTCTAGGACGTGGTAAAATAGTAGTTTTTACTTCATTTTACATTCGTATTTTTATTATTACTGACTGCCCGTATTACCTTTTGCTATATTTACAGTTCATTCTATTTGAGCTTGGTAACTTCTAGAACCTATCTGTTGATTTGTTGTTGTTATTATTTTCTTTTTATCTTTAGTGGCCATTATAGGTAGTCTTGTGAATTTATTGTTGTATTTCTAACGTTTGCTAAAAGGCTTAGCGTTTATTTATAGAAGTCGCCGTAGTCTAGTAGGTAGTGCGTTGACAGCAAAACGAAAATACGAAAAAATATTTCTTCGGCGACTCCTTCTCAGCAGATTTCTGGCAAAAACTCTGATGTTAAATAAAATTGTCATAAAAAAGTTTCTCAAAAAAATCTGTCGTTCGGAGTGGTCTTTAAATTGGAACCTACAGTTCATTCATGTATAAAATTAACACACACAACATAAGTGGTGTTAGACGCTACGTCGTAATTCCGACTAATTCCAATTATTTATGTCATAGCCTTTAATCCAATGTTATTAATTGCCCCATTGTTTGCAGGACTATTCCGCTCTTGGTGATAGCGTGAGTAATCTGTACGCAGACACTCCGTCGGAGGATGAAATGAATTAGGGCCGAAGTGTAGGGAAATTTTTTCAAAGTATATGCCTTAAAATTTTTTGTTTACTTTCTATATTAAAACCAATTTAAATACCTACCCACATAACGCTCTATTAAATTGTTTTGCTTTAGAAATTGTAATTAAAAACAACATCTGACAATATATCAGTACAACATGAAACATATTGTACCTTATGCAGCGCCTTAATAATTAAAGAAAAGCGTGAGTGGCTGCAACAGCAAATCAAAACAAAAACAAAAAAATTGTATGCCACTACAAAAATTCGTTACACTGTACTTATGCATCATACAGTGCGTGGCGACGTGTATATTATTTTGTTTTGTATTTAATTAAGACAAACTACAACAAACTTATTTGCAATCCAAAGTTATTTTATTTTCTGGTTTTTAAAGCTAGAAAGGATCTGGTCACATAAACACATTCACCAACCAAACGCGTGACACACAGCTCACTACACTCATTGTGTTTTGTTTTTTCGATTTTTGTTACTGCGTATGACAGTGTACGTATGTTATGTATTTGTTGTTGTTGTTGCTATTGGTGCTATTGTCTATGATAAAAGAAAAAAAACGTTTATTTTTGTTTTGTTTAAATAAATGATATACAAAAATAACAAAAACAAAAACAAAATAACCAAAAAAAAATAAATAAATTGCACAACATTCCACAATGAATCGGCACATATGTACGTAAGATTTTCAGACGGCATTACCGACTTTTAGGTACTCGTAATATATATTAAGCTTCTTGCTTTAGTAACAAGTCCAACGTTAGATCTTCTTATATTTTAGAGCGATGAATGTTGAAATAACTTTTCGTAGTAAATTTAATTTAAACTCAGATTTTTTGCCAGAACTGGGGTTTTAACCATGGCCTCACCTCAAATAAGCCAACACACTTCCTATTTTACTATGACGACTTCTAATCAGATACTTAGTGTAAAATGCTGCACAGTGTTTTCACGATCGCCTTTTTGACCACATAGCACATAGGCATTTTAGCATACCATTTCAACTAGCTCGCCCACTAGTCTTCCAATATAATTTCAGAAATTTTCTTAACAATTTTTATTCGGAACAACTTGGTGCCTTGAAGCTTAAAACAGATTTTTTTTTGACTGTTGATAGAGGATTGAAAGCGTGGATCAAACTACCAGAAGAAATTCTATCATACTTTTGCTCGGCCAATACAAACGACAGAACAACGAAAAAAGGTTAGGCAACGATATTTCAGCTTTTTTAACGATTGCTACCACCTACGACTTAAGTCAGTTAAGTTGTTGACTGTAGATAGGGAGTTGAAAGCGTGGATCAAACTACCACCTTCCAATATAAACGACAGAACAACGAACATTCTTAACAGGCTATTTGCCCGAGTTTTCTTTTACCTCTTCAGTAATTGTCAGTATTTTCAAGAAATTTGTCTATAGCCAGACGTAGGCAAATAGACCAGAGCGACTGTTAGTCTGTAATGTTTTAGCCGGCTTTGAGTTTTAGCATCATAAAATGACATCCTCTTCAGAAAGTTGGTATAAAGTTTGACAAATAGTTCTGGTCTTGTTCTAAGTGGAATATTCAAGATTTATTTATGGATTCTATTTAGGTTTTCTTACTGTAAATACTGCTACTAGGCTGGATCAGGGTTATTCACTCTAAGATTTCTGTTTACGCAACAGTATACAATACTGTAGGAATTGTTTCTATAATTACGTGATCCAATCGAACTTGTCAAAAAATTTTTAAAAGAATAGTTTTTGTTGTCATAAGAGAATCTGGGTTCTTAAAAGAGTACTTTTTCTCCATCTTTGTGGTACCTTTTTTAAGTTTTGATCATTGTATTCAGAAGTTTTCATATTTCCTTGAGAGTTTATTTCAAACATCTTTGACGATTCCAGTCAGCACCGCTTTAAAAAAGTTCGATGTTCGAGTTCGAAATCATGAAATTCCTTTCTTTCAAATGAAGTAGGGTGTCTTACTATCAAACTCTAACTAACGTCTCACCTAGCTCTTAGACAAATTCAATTCATTTCACTGAAAGTCTGGTAAGTTTTCAATGCGATTTTGTTTAATGATTGCAAATGTTTCTACCCAAAATGTAAAACCTCGCCCGCAACATTTTTTACAGATAAGACACGTTTACTCTCATACACCCTCACATACCTACATACATATACAATAACAGGGTAAAATTTTATGGCATTTTATGCATATCATAGTGAATTTTAAGCGTGTTTGTAAAAGTTTAACAATTTTTTTTGAATCGCAAATATAAAACGCCACATATTTGAGATCAAATGAATGGTAACGGGTTTGCATACTTGAATCAGAAAACTTTGAAAACTTTTTCTTTAAAAATTATTCCATTGAACTCATTCAATATGATTTAAGGCCAAAAGTATAAGATTTTTTTTTATAAAGCAGCCATCAATTGTTTATAAACATTTAAACATAAAGAGTTAAGATCGGAAGAGTTAGGGCAGGAACTTCAGTTTACTATCTAAAGTTTAATGCGTGATTCCATCGTATCCTTGAAGTAAACTTTTTTGGTTAATGATATACAAATAATAGCTGAAATTAATATGTATGAATAAACGAAATAGGCCTCCTTTTCATTCAAGGCTGATTTACCAAAATAAAAATTGTTTTTTTTTTGTTTGTAAATTAAACAAACAATTTCGTAACCACATCTTAAGGCCTAATCAAACAAATTTCAATTTGATTGCAAAGACCGTTAACGGTAATTGTCATTGCGAGAGAAAACGTAAAACTGACATTGGGCCTTATACTAAGAACGTTAAGAGTCCGACAGATTTGTGAGAAACTTTTCATGGCAATAATATTTACTCTTACAATTTTTGCCAGAAATCTGTTGAGAGGAAGTCGCCGCAGAAATATTTTTTCATATTTCGTTTTTGATGTCTGACCGGGGATTTGAACCATGTCCTTTCATATAATAAGCCAATACACTACCTACTAGACTACGGCGAATTCATCTGTGCGAAGATATCGATGACAAATATTGTAATACTGTTGCGTAGACAAACTTCTTAGAGTGAAAATCATTCACCGAAGTGACTTCAAGCAACAGAATAACTCTGATCCAGCATGGAAGTAGTATAGATAGTAGAAAAACCTAAGTAGAATCCTTAAATGTTCCCCTTGGAGCAATACCTGAATTATTTGTTAATTTTTACACCAACCCTGTCAAGAAGATAAAATTTTTTGATTAAACAATGAAGCAGAAACTCAAAGCTAGGTTATGCATTACAGACTAACAGTAGAGCTGTTCTATTTGCCTTCTTGTTGCCGTAGACAAATTTCTTGATTCTAATGACAATCGCTGAAGAGGTAGAAGGAAACTTGGGCAAACAGTTTGCTGAGAATATGTTCAAAAAAAAGCGGTAGTGACACTGTTGTTTAACATTATTACACTGAGTATCTGATAAGAACAGTTAGTTAAACATGGTAATGGGTATCGATATTATTACGGCCGTAAGTCAGGGCATAAGAAGACAATGTTGCCATGATTTTTTTATAACAACCAACACCCAGAGGATTGCCCCTACTTAAGCAGTGCTTTGTGTTGGATCTAGGAAAAAGGGTTAAAATAGAGAGAAGTTTTGATGGATGTTATATTTAATCTTTCTATGTGGTGTGTGCTTGTAAAAATTTCTGAAGGTACAAAATTGCACATGCGAATAGTGTGACTGAAGAACGAATTTTTTCTGTAATGGATTGCGGTGCCTGAGAACATCATATTGAATTTTTATGCTCAGAACAATAAGAGCTGCTAACTCCCTAATATTTACTTACATACATACAAACATACATAATTGGTAATTACACTCCTTGAGTTAGGATTACCACTCAGCTTCTCACACCACTTATGTCTTAAGAATTTATTTTATGCATGAGTGGTGGGTGTATAGTTTAAAGTCGTCTCGGAACGACAGATTTTTTCAGAAACTTTTCATGGCAATTTTATCAGAAATGTGCTGAGAGGAAGTCGTCGAAGAAATATGTTTTCGTATTTTGTTTTTGTTGGAGATGTCTGACCTGGAAATTGAACCAGGACCTCACGTCCAATAAGTCAATATAGTATCTACTGGATTAGGACGACTTACGCATTACCTTGGCGATAATTAAATGCATAAATGGTTTCTTATTGTGGCGCAAAGTCAGCTTTAAATATAATTCAGCTTAATTGGTGTGTCTTCTGCTTACTTTGATTTTCTTTGGATGGATGTAACGCATCATATCCTAACATTTTTGATTAGCCTGGCAAGTTAAAGAAAGAAAATTTTAAAAATTTATCTTCTCATGTCGAAACAAAATTTTTTTTTATTTTATTTGAGTTAAATGACTTCCTAAATAATGCAATAATAATTTGAAACAATAATATTATTAATAATTTTATTATAAATAATCTTTTGTGTGGTAATTTTAATGAAATTATTGTATTGTGATACAAAAATTGGTTATTATTTGCACAACTGTTCTAAAAAAAAAATACTTTTTAATATCTCTTCCTATTATTGTATTTAAAAGTATTACAATATTAAATTAAGAATTTAATTAAATTTATTAAAAAACATTTTGAATATAAATATCCCTTAAAGCATAGTTAACTATGCAGTTCTTCATTGAACTTCACTTGCATTTAAAACTTTTGCTTAAAAAATGAATTTTGGATTGGCTTTCGTTATTCTTTTTCTGACTGTAATCCATTGCAGTTACAGTGAACAAGGGAAGCCACGTTGCAATAAAGCCTGTACACGAGAGTATAATCCTGTCTGTGGCACCTTAATACGTCGCGATGGCAGAGTTATACGTTGTACTTTTGCCAATCCGTGTGTGTTGAATGTCCACAGATGTTTAACTAAAGAAAGTAAGTCTCATACAATGTTTTTGTTTTTGTTTTTGTTTTTTTTATTTGATTTTGGAATTTAAATAAAAAAAATTTATTTTCTCTTATAGGATGGTCAGCAATGAGAGGCCGTTGTCCTCAGGATTCCATTGAATGCGGAAGGATTACTAAACGTAACTAAGTTTTAAAATATCATTAAAAATAAAATAATTTGAAATGCAGCAGTAAAAAAATCAATCGAATAAAAATAAATTTTTGAATTTTAAGTTTGCAATTTAAAAAATTAAAATAAAGCTGTTTAAGGAATTTTTTTCGAAATTTTAAAGTTTTTTTACAATGATACTAAAACTGTAGTCGACATAGTCTAGTAGGTAGGTAGACGAAAGGCCAGAGTTCGAATCCCCGGTCAGACATCAAAATAAACGAAATATGAAAAAAAAATATTTCTTCGGCGACTTCTTCTCTCAGCAGATTTCTGGAAAAAACTCTGAGAGTAAATAAAATTGCCATGAAAAGTTTCTCAAAAAATCTGTCGTTCGGAGTCGACTTTAAACTGTAGGTCCTGCTACTCATGTATAAAATTAACACACAAAACGTAAGTGGTGTGAGAAGCTAGGTCGTAATCCTGACTGAAGGGTTGTAATAGCCAATTATGTATGTACGTATGTTACTAACAGAAATCTTTGGCGTTTCTCTGTTATCAATTTATGAGCATGAAGTCAACCTTCTTTTTTAGTTTGAATCGAAGTAATAACTCTAACAGTCTACCTGGTAAATTATTTCACTTTGCCGTCAAGTCACTTTGTCTTATGTCATCTGTGACTATGATGTTCTGAGCATGAAAATTCAATGTGATGTTCGCCGGAACCATTACATTTTCAAAAGACGAAAAAAGCATGCAAGACGGTGTAAGAAATACTACACTTTATCGTATCTTCGCACAATTTACACCACCTATATTCGATCAAGAACCAGAAGACCAGTGCCTCAAAATCTGTTTTAAAGCTTCTTCATCGCGCACAGATAAGGGCCAAAGTTCTTATTGACAACAATAGGGTATCCAACTTTATTGATTCATTGAAGCATTGGAGTCGTAATGTAATATGTGTTTCACTATACTATTGGTATTGCAATAAATTCTAGCGAAAAAAAGAGATTCGTTTCTGAAAATCAAACATTCATACGCAGTTCTCTTCTTTCTCGCAGTGCACATCCGTTTATGGTAGATTGGCCACTGAAACGCACAATGCATTACAGGGAAAATTTATTCTACAGTCATACATATTCGCATGTGACCTGTAACTTACGACATAGAAAGATTTAAATCTAACGTCCATAAACACTACTCCCTGTCTTAACTTATTTTCCAACACAACTGCACTGCATAAGTAGGGTGTGGAAAAAGAACCCTTTGGCCTCCGGCCGTAATAATTCGGTACACATAAGCACGTTTAACTAACTGTTCCGATTAGATAAGCACATACATACATACATATATAATTGATCATTACAACCCTTTAGTCTTAAGATTATAACATAGTTTCTCATACCACTTATGTTGTGTGTTAATTCTCTACATGAGAGTCGGGACTTACAGTTCAAAGTCAATTCTAAACCAAAGTTGTCTAAGAAATTTTTCAGTGAAATTTTATTTTTCTTTCAGAGTATTTGCCAGAAATTTGTTGAGAGCAAGCCATCGAAGAAATATTTGTTCATATTTCGTTTTGTTGAAGATGTCTTTACTGTTAAACCACGGCCTTACGTCTAATTAGCCGACACACAAAATACTAGACATCGGCGACCACTCATGGTTGCGGATGGTATATTGCTAATGGAGCGTTAATAAGTCATTAAAAAATGTATTTGCTGTGCTGCCTGTAGTCGCTGCCCTGCCTGTAGTCACTGTTCTGTCTGTAGTCACCGTTCTGTCTGCAGTCACTGTTCTGTCTGTAGTCACTGTTCTGCCTGTAGTCACTATGCTGCCTGTAGTCATCGTCTTGTCTGGGGTCACTGTTCTGTCTGTAGTCACTGTTCTGTCTGTAGTCACTGTTCTGTCTTTAGTCACTGTTCTGTCTGTAGTCATTGTTCTGTCTGTAGTCACTGTTCTGTCTGTAGTCACTGTTCTGTCTGTAGTCACTGTTCTGTCTGTATACACCGTCCAGTCGGTAGTCATTATGCTGCCTGTAGTCATCGTCCTGCCTGAGGTCACTGTGATGTCTGTAGGCACTGTCCTCTCTGTAGTTACTGTCCTGTCTGTAGTCACTGTATTGTCTGCAGTCACTGTTCTGTCTATAGTCACTGTTCCGTGTGTAGTCACTATTTTCTCAGGCATTCTTTATTAATCGATTATTTTAATCAGCAATCGATTTCTTCAATCATTATACACATTTTGGTAATTGAGATTAAGGAACTCATTTGCAGGAAGTCCGTTGAATTATTTTAAAGCCTTTCAAAGTAGTTTTTTCTCTGTCTATTGATATTTTACTACAAAATTTCATATCGAATTCCTGAAACATTTATTTTCCATGATGACTTTATTTTAAAAAATATTTTTCATTCATATACACAAACAATTTAAAAAATTATTTACAAAAAATGTTTGCCATTTAAACGTGTATGATTAAATACACGTTTCTAGACTGCTTTGTTTGGTTGTTTATGTTTTTTTCTGTTTTGTTGTTGTTGTTGTTGTTTTTTTCCAAATAATATTGTTTTTAATCTAAAGAAATCTAAATTAGATCGAAACATTAGAAACATTTGACAAAAAAAAACGTAGTAAAAAAAAACAGCAACAATTCCATCAAATATTTATAATGTTGTTGCAGCATAGCTCTGCTCCCCAAGCTGTTGCAGACACATTGTTTGTCGAACAGAGACACATGTGCTGCATATAAAATGACAGTAGCATGTTGTGGCATGTTGTCGGTAGTAACAAGTGCAACATAAGCAATCTTAGCAATATTATTGCTGCTGGTGCATGTTGAGATCAAGTGTTTTAGGAAATATTTTTCATAAAATTATACGAAGCGGCAGTAGTGGCGGTAGTGGCGGCATTTTTAACTTTGATAAATCCTATGACATGACATGCAACAAGAAATTCCTGCCTTGTTTTCAATTGTTTGCCCAATAAACATGAGTAATGAAATAAAAACAAAGAAATAAAAACAATATCAAGTGGTATGCAACAATAATTGTGCATCATGGAAATGTGAATTTTGCCATCATATTCATTGCTTGTAACATTAATTAAATTTTTTTTTGCCAGAAATTCCTTTAGCATACAATATATTGCCAAACAAAATAAATATGATTGTCTACATACATACATATGGACATACGTGTTGTACTTTGACTATGCCAAACAACACAAAAACATGTTTCAGTTTAAAAAATTCTGTTGCGGTGCGTTATGTTGTTATCTTTATTGAGTTGGTAAGTGAACTTGGTAGGTGTGATCATTACAAGATCATGTGATAAACCGATCAACCTCGTTTATATGGCCATTCGATTATTAATAACAAGTGCAGATTTCAATTTGTTCCAATCATTTGTCATAAAAAGCAAAATTATGTTCAAATTTAACCGCATGTGACATGAAGCAAATAAGACTTTTTTTTTTTTCTTTGCAATATGTAGATCGATAATACAGTCAAGGCTATAAGTATAAATGCACACACACATGCTTGTCTATGTGTCAAAGCAAATGAAAAAGAAATGATTTTCAGCCACACCTTAACATTAATTCTTGCGTAAAAGGATTTCATTTGTTGGTTTAATTTGTATTAAAAAAATGATTTTTAACCATTAATCATCAGAGGTCAAAGTTGAAATTTTAGGCAACATAAATCATTAACAAAAAAAGTTATATTTTTTTTGTAAAGTTGCCTTAGTTTATTGTTGTGTTATAATTAAACCCAGAGAAAGATAAGATTTCTCTTTGCCAAATTTATTTCATTGACATTGTATTTATATGGTGTATGCATATTTTTATCCTTGACTGTATGAACAATATTCAAAGGCTACAATGAAAACGACAGGCTACATAAGAAATCAATTTTTTTGAAGAATTTTTTTAAACTTAAAAAAAAAAAATTGTTTTGTATTCGCTGTACATTGGTTTAATAAAGCTTGACGCTTTGTCGCCTCAATTATAATTCAATGAATCAGTTGTTTATTGCTTTCTCATTGACACTCTTGTTAAGGCTATTATGTATGAGAGGCAACACTAGATGCAGATCGTCTATTGTCGTTGTTGTCGCTGTTGTTGTTGTATTCATGTTAAAAGTTACCACATTTCAAATTCATTTTCATTTTCATTTCGTTTCATTTATTTACTATTTTTATCATATGCAAACACATTGCATATGATAAAGAAAAAGAAAAAAATAATAATAATAAATTAAAATGCATTTGGAGCAAAAATTTATTTTGCAAAAATTCAATGACAAAAAAAAATTGCAAAACATGAAAAAAAAACAAATTTTTATTATAAGAAAAATAACAAAAAAATCAGAATTAAAACGCAATGCAATTTGAGGGATTTGCATGTACTACTGCCTACTATTACTACTACTTGGTTTACTCATGAGTAGATTATCAATAGAAAAATTGTGGAATTTGTTTATTTTTTTTTTATTATTATTTTATTTGTATTATTTTGCAATAAAATAATAAGAAAAAAAAACAGAAAAAAAACACAAATCGAAATCAAAAAAAAAAAAAAATTGTGATATTATTTGCATATTTTGATAGTTGGCTTAAACAACAAATTGTGGTTAATTAATGACATTCAATTTGACTGCAAACTGTTTACAAATCTTGCAAATGTTCAATATTTTGTTCTTAAGAATTTAAAAATACTATAAAAAACAAAAAAAAAAATGGAAATAAATAAATAAGAAAAATTTTTTAATTAATGATAACATTTAACGAATTGTGCGTTTTGTAATTTGTTATTATTATTATTATTGGCTCAACAATAATTTTAATTTAATTATTGATTTAAAATACTCGAAAAAAATGGCTAATGGCTTAATAAATATGTTTTAAATAGAAATAAACATTTAAAAAACAAATTTATTTTCTTTTCTTTTTGGAAGCTGTATATGGTGCATCGTATCGTGTTTGTAAGCATTGAAGACTTCATTAGATGTTATCAATAACATAATGGAACTGAACGTTTTAAAAGAGCATTTTAAATAAGAAGTGTATTCAGAATGTAAAATTTTTGTACACCATATTACGCTGCCATCACGGCGGTAATTACCCAGTTATTACATGCTTTTTGATTTCAATTGTTCCCTTAACGATTACTGTAATTAACATATGCCATGGCAGATCTTCTCCTTTTAATGTTGAATTCTTACCACGTAAAACCAGCTTATATTTAGCACCACACTCTGAAGAACTAGGATACAGTATCACTTCAGTTTATTGTCCTTCAGTCTTTTGTAAGATGTTTCGTTAGTCTCTCTTTTTGGATGTATCACTGCATTGACTATGCTATACGCATTGCTTTCTTGGCTTCTACACTGTGCTTTAGTTTTTCTCAGATAATAGCATCACTTCCACTACATTATCTACCTTAAACTGCTGGCGGATTACTCCATCTTCATTCGACGTTTATCCAGTCTCAGACGATCAAATATAACACGTTCGCAATGTTGTATTTTATCCTCTAAAACCACAATGCCCTGTCAACGGAAATATGTTGGATTATAGTTGATCTCTACAAAACTTTTTATTTATCATTTAAAATCTCGAATTAATTTGTAATTTCAGCTATTTTTCTAACCTCATTGCTGATTTCTAAAGATATCTTCTCATTTCTGTGGTACGTATATTTGGGATAGATACTGGATCAAGGATAGATACTGGATCAAGGATTCTTACGGTCGGGCCTTACTTAAGACTGGAGATATAGGCGACGGAGATAAAGGCGACGGAGATGTAGGCGACGGAGATAAAGGCGACGGAGATAAAGGCGACGGAGATGTAGGCGACGGAGATAAAGACGACGGAGATAAAGCCGCCGTAGATGTAGGCGACGGAGACATAGGCGACGGAGATATAGCCACCGAAGATAAAGGCGATGGAAATGTAGGGTCTTTAGCAAAATATAGTGCTGTACATAAATCTGATAAAATGTAATAGAAAACGTATCCGTGGGGGAAATGAACCTAGTGGGCTGGGTAGCCAGACTATCAAGGACTCAAAAACATGTTTCCTTACAGTCGGTTGTTACTTGAGGCTGAAGATATAGGCATCGAGGATAATTGGTTTCTTCAACTGAGTACAAAAAGTTCTGTAGATAAATCGGGCAAAATTGTTGGTATCTATTGTTTTTTTTTCGATGACTTGTACTTTTCTCGATGGCTTCAATTTTTCTTTTTTTTTTTTTTTTTGGGCGATGACTTGAATTTTTTTGGGCGATAACTTGCATTTTCCTGAGAGATAGCCTGCATTTTTTTGATGATTAGCACTTTTTGGTCGATTTCTTGTTCACCGACTTGTATTTTTTGGTCAATGATTTGCAATTTTCTGGTCGATGACTTGCATTTTTTGGTCAATGATTTGCATTTTTCTGGTCGATAACTTGCATTTTTTGGTCAATGAGTTGTATTTTTTGGTCAATGATAAATACATTAGCTTCAGCGCCTATATTAGCTTCGTCACCAGTAAGTAATGTTCTACCGTAAACTGTTTTCGAATCTTTGAACCAGGGCTGTTTAACCCTCTAGGTAAAATTCCCCCACAATTTCAATTTTCATCCGATTTTGAGGAGCGATTTATCTAGAGCACTTTTTTATTCAATATAAAAAAGTTAGTTTTGTCGGCTATATAACCAGAACCAAAAGCTTCCAAAAAATCCAGTTTTCAGAATTTCATTAATGGTTGGAATCTATTATCTTTTAAATGTCCATCATCGCACCTTTCACAAGTCTTCTTTCGTCAATAAATGGCCTTCATTAACATCTGAAATGTAAAATTTTTGATATTGGTTCGGGCAGCCAAGATAATGCTTAAGGCGTTCACTGTCTTATAATCACAATGAACAGAAATTAAAAAAAAAATCTTTGATCACACTGGTCTATAGAGGCACTTTATCTCGAATGTTACCATATTGACTGTGTTATTAATTACTTTCAATTTTTTCAATTGCAGATATTAAGTCGACATAACCGAAATGACCTTGATCTGCTTAAAATCATTAAAATAAAATTTGTTAATAAACAACAACAACAACAACAACAACGGCAACAAGAAAAAATAAATTGATTTAAACAAAAACATACTCTTGTATAAGCATTTTTTTTTGTCTTTCTTTCATTATAATTAAATAAAATTGTTTTTCTGTTTCTTTTTAGTTTTTATAGTTTTTTTTGTGTGCATTTTGACAACAATTGATAACCAGAAATTGTCGCAAATTAATAGAAAAAAAAAAAACGAAACGAAAAATTAAAATTCACTATGAAGCGTATAAAATACTAAAAAAGGATTTTGTTTATCTGCTCATAAGCGTTTAACAAGTGATTTTATAGTGTAATACTCGTATTATACAACGTAAAATTGAGTGAATGAATGAATAATGAATGTACATACGTACAGAAACGTATTAACGCAATTCAGCAATTCAAAATTTTAATTTAATTTTTAACAACAAAACGCATTTGCATTAGAAAAACGTGCAGGTTAGGTTTCTTAAGAAAACAGGGGCGTTTTTTAATAAAAAAAAATTGTTTTTTCTTCTTTTTTTTTTTGCCTTGTTCGGATAATTCATACACGCTTTATTATATGCGGGTAATGGGTGTCAATAATAAATACTTGCTGCTGCTGCCGCTGGTGCTGCTTTTGCCTATGCTGCCGCTGTAGTTAAACACAAAAACTGTGTCAATTAAATACCAAAAAAAAAAGAGTATTTTTCGAAAGGAATTCTATACGGTTTAATAATCAGTTAGAGGTACGTACAGACGGACTTTTTTCAAAACAATTTTTATTTTTATGCTGTTCATACAACCTAAAATTGCTTGAAAAGAAAAAAATAAGCAATTAAACGCATACATGCAGCTTACAATTCATACAAAATGTTGTAATTACAGACAGAAGCTGTAATAACCACTTCAATTATTAAGAATTAATTAATATGCGAACAACAACAACAACAATAACAATAACAATAACAACAATACGGAAAAAATAATATGAATGTTTAATATTTAGAATAGAATGGCTCTTATAAACGGTAAAACACAATGAACGCGTTGAACTGCTTAGAAAAGAAATATTCAAATATGTTGCCGCCATTCGATTAGAAAATTTGAATTAAAATTTGTTTACTTTTCTAGAATTCTTTCAACATGAATTTTAATGCATACAACACTTTCATTTTCACAGTCATTAATGTGGCACTTGAGAATGCAGAGCATCGATGTTACTATCGGCAGTTCTCGTGAAGTTTTTCCAAAGCACACCCAAAAACAAAATCGCTTAATTTGAAATTTAGGCCTTAATACAGTTGTGAATTTAGGAATTATTCTGCACGTATTTATTAATTACAGTTTGCGATTAACATAACGCAGAGATAGAGGCCTATTTCAAAGAGCGGGTGTAACTGCAATCCGCAATGAAATTATGTACTTGAGTAGGGTATATTTTGTCGAAAATATATACAAGATATCGATTGATTGGAATCTCTAAGTTAGCATAAGACGTTGAGACTCTGTGTATACCAAACTATTACAGACCAAACTATATATAGATGAGGCCATGGTTCAAGCCCTAGGTCAGACATCTTCTACAAAACGAAATCTGAAAAAATATTTCTTTGACAGATTTAAAACAAAAACTCTGAGAGTAAAATTAAATTGCCAAGGAAAAGGTTTTCAAAAATCTGTCTTTCGGAGCCGACTTTAAAGTGTAGGCATCATATATAAAATTAACACACACACACATAAGTGATATGAGAAGCTAGGTCGTAATGATGACTGAAGGTGCCTGGGTACTAAACGCACCCCCTACATACTTCAACCACTTTCCCCCAGTGGGTATTACTTCGCGGAGGGCTGGTTAGCTTTAAAGCACTAATTTAAATTTCGCCTTCGTTCCTCCTTCGGAGTTCCAGCATAACTTCAGCCATTCTCTGGATGTATTGGCTCCATAGAATCCTAGAATTCATCACCTCTGCCATAAGCTGGTTTGGTACAAAACTCGTTTCACCCGGTCGAGACGGCGAAAGAAATATCCGCCTTATCTCATCCGCCAATATGTCTATCGGTATTGCCTTTGCCAATACTAGTAGTACCGCTTCATCAGACAGTGTTCTGAAGCCATTTATCTGCCTAATCGTGCTTAGACGATACACCAAGGCCAGTTACCTCCTTGTCGTGCCTCCGTGAGAGCCTCCGACCATATTGGGCAAGCATATAACATTATCGAGGTTATAACCTTCGATATTATTCTCCTCTTAAATGGATTTGGTCCTGCAATATTTGATATCATCCTCATCATGTGTGTATGTATGTATGTATGTATGTATGTATGTATGCATGTATGCATGTACGTGTATAGCCACTTAAAACCTTCATCATGCAGGCAACATTTAGATTAAGAACTTTAAAATTCAACCGAATTTTCAATATGAGAAATGCCGTTTCAAATATAAGAATAATGCTAAGGCTTACAGCTAGGAATTCGGAGTATAAAGAGGTGGTACCAGGTGCATTCATTTCAAACATTTTTTTTTACAGTTTCTTTATATATTACAGATGTGGTGTGGTGGGTTTCAGAATTCTTGAGAATTTTAAGCAATACTTTGAATTTTCATAATCTGAGTCGCCGTAGTCTAGTAGATAGTGTATTGGCTTATTAGACGACAGCTCGTGGTTCAACCTCCAGCTCAGAAGTACGTCTTCTAGCAAAAACTTTGAGGGTAAAATAAAATTGCCATTGAAAGTTTCTTAAACTTAATTTTAAACAGTAGGTTACGGCACTTGTGGATAAAATTAACACACACAACAGAAGTGGTGTTAACGGTCTTATATAAAACCAGCAAATGAGGTTTTTAAGGAATAGACGAAAGTTTTCTGGATAAACTTCTGATATCAAGCACATGATTGCCATTATAAAAGTTCTGCTAAGAAAATTTTTACATCATATTTAGCGGATGACATATGACATGGAAATTTCAGTGACATGGAACTGGTATTAGGCAGACACAGATAATCGATGAACTTTTTGTTAGAAAATATTATTTCTAAACACGA
This sequence comes from Sarcophaga bullata, assembly GCA_005959815.1. NCBI lineage: Eukaryota > Metazoa > Arthropoda > Insecta > Diptera > Sarcophagidae > Sarcophaga > Sarcophaga bullata. The sequence goes on from QOCX01000062.1 coordinate 276,941, forward strand.
AATTAGAATGTTATAATTCGAGGTATAAAATAAGACTAACAGTTTCATTAAAGCTATCCATCATCCCGACACCCAATATCAAGGAGTTCACACTTCAAAGTCAATCATGAAATTTATTCACCTAAAGAAACCATGAACTTTTAAATTAAAATTAAAAAAAAAAATCTCATCTCAATATTTTTAGTTAATAAATCATTAAAACATACAATATTTCATACCTCATAACAATTTTAATTAACTACTGAACTACTACCAAAAAATATGGTGTGACAAATTTTTAATTTTTTTTTTAAATTGATTAACCCGCCTTTCTTAAGTTTTTGTTTTTTTTTTGCAAAAAATGTTTCCAAAGTACCCGTAAACACATTTTTAATTATTAAGAAATAAAGCAGTTAGTTTCGTTGTTGTTGTTGTTAAAATAATTAAATTAATTATAACTTGTTAAAAAAAATTATAATAATTCCTGTGAAAAATTAAAAAAAAAACGAACCAAAAACGATAAATGATTGATAATAATAGTACGAGTATGATGAAAAAGAAAAGGAAAAAAAAAAAAGAATAAAAACAAACAAGCCATAGAATTATTAATAATAATAACGAGTATTAGAAAATATTTTTTTTATATTAAATAACTTCATTAGCGCAAACCTTAGAAGGTAAATGCAACATTTCAGGTATTTGCCGTACTGGACTTGCTTCCAACCAACATTCATTCATTTGTGGCAAGTTTACTAAACTTATTTTTTATTTTCGTTTTCGTTTTCGTTTTCTATTTCAGTTTAGATTTCAGTTTCAATACAATATCTGTACGGCATAAACCAGATCTGAACTATAAAAACTACAAAAAATAATAAGATTTGGTGGTGATCTTGCGACATATGTGTGTACAGTGTAAGAGTGTAAAGGTAATGGTCACCTTAATTTGAACGTGTTTACTGTCATTGTTTTTAATTTTTAAATTTTTTTCTTTGAACTTTCAATTGCTCTCCGTGGTTTACTTTTTTCCTTTTCATCTCATATTCGATCATAATCCCGATCCCATTTGAGATGGAGCCGAAAAGGCTAAGCACAGATAGATAACCCCTTCACACCTAAACTATGATCTGTGAATGTTATCAAACGAATAAAAAATAATTTCATGCTCAAAACACCTCAATTGTCTGTTGACACGTAAACCCGGCATTTCTCCTTTATTATTCTTCCTTCTCTGTCCCTTAGGACGTATTACAATGGGTCATTTTGACCTTTGATTCGTCTTCAAACTTCTTCTAACCTAACCTAAGCGCGACACTATCAGTAATCATTAGTCTGGTAACTATGGGCGGTGTTAACATTGAGGAGTTGGATGCTCTTGATATTCAATATGTTCTTCCCTGTAAGGGTAAAAGGCTTCACCTAAGTGTTACGGCGTCTTAAAGCGGTGCAAGAAATATTTCACTCCTTCTGGTCACCTTTGTATTCGAATGCCGCTTGTATTCGAATGCAAATCAAAAACAATTCTGATGTATGGCCCGTATTTTCAAGTTAATTTTCATGCTTAACGTAAAGGAAAAGGCGAAGTTACTCCTTTAAGATTGTAGGCACAACGATGTCAAACGGAATACAATACTCATGTACTCATGCCCATTATCTCGAAGTCAATTTTCAGACTTCTCGACGATGAAAAGGAAAAGGCGAAGCTATTCATCAAAAATTGTGGAGACAACGTTGCAATGTATGCTTTATCAGTACTTCATCAGAATATAAGAACTTGTTCCCAGATATCTTAGATTTTTAAACAATATTTATCTCTTTGAAGTTGTCATAGTCTAACTGGTAGTGTGTTGACTAGACATCTCGAATAAAAAAAAAAGTTTTCTTCGTCGACTTCTTTTCAGTAGATTTCTGGCAAAAACTCTGAGGAGCAAATAAAAATTGCTATGAGAAGTTTCTCAAAAATCAGTTGTTCGTAGTCAACTTTAAACTGTAGGCCCTGCCACTTTTGGATACAAATTAACACACATAACATAAATGGTGTGAGAAACTAGGTTGTGATCCTGACTAAAAGGCAATTATGACAATTATGTGTGTTTGTATGTATGTAGGTAACCATGAGTGGTAAAATTCTCGAAAATTTGTCGCTCGAAATTGACTTTAAGCTGTAGGTTCCGCCACTTATGGATAAAGTTAACAAAAACAACATAAGTGGTGTGAGAAGCTAGGTTGTAATCCTGACTAAAAGGTTATAATGATCTATTATGTATATTTGTATGTATGTTTGTAACTATTAGTGGTAAAATTGCTATCACTTGACTTTAAGCTGTAGGTCCCGCCACTTATGGATAAAACGAATACACAAACAACATAAGTGGTGTGAGAAGCTAGGTTGTAATCCTGACTGAAAGGTTGTAATGCCCAATTTAGTTGTATTTGTTTCTCTTCGCAAGCACATCCGTTCCTTGTAGATTCTTTAGCCACACTTTCCATTGAAGTTTCTTCTGCTATAACATAAACTGACTCAAATCCCCTGAACTCTGAATTTTGCCCGAAAAAAAAAATTTTTTCAGTGAATTTTCGCTGTTAATCGAGAAAATAAAAGCGGTATTAAGAAACCTTCCTCGGTTCTGGTTTATTAGCTCATAACCTTTGTATATGCTCTATGTCTCTTATGCCCGTCTAGCAGTCAAGTCTTAGATTGTTTGTCTGGTGCTTTTGGTATTGACTTGGATTTTTAAGTGTTTTTTTGTACTTGTCTTTTGCACCTTTAAATTATTGTCATTTATTAAACAACAACAAAAACTTAAAAAACAACAACAACAACCAAAAAAAAAAAAACAAAAATATTTGTTGTGTATTTCCTATCGTATTTGCAATTTAATTTTTCTTTTTCCTTAGGTGGTTGGTCTATTTAAAACGCATTTTGGTATGCGGCGACCGCCTATAACATGCGGCAAAACTTGTGAGTTGAACAGCAATGCAATGCAATGCAATGCAACGCAACGTCGTTATCAAGTGCACCTAATGGCAGTCGAATTGTGACAATTTCCAAAGATCATAAGGTTTTTAAAAACCATTTTTTTTGTCTTGGCGTTTGTGTTGTTGTGTTGACGTATTTTATTTATTTCTGGAAATGCGTTTCAATTTTGTATTGTTTTGTTTTTGTTTTTGTTTTTTTTTACAAATTAAAAGTAATTTTTCCTGTTTTTCTAAATGAAAACTCCTTTCATTCTCTTTCAGCAGAAATATTTATTGCCTCTTGTTTTCCAATGATTTTATTGTGTGCGATGCGATTTAAATCAATGATCCAATTGAAGCATTATTGATCGTAAATGCTATTTGAATTGTTTTTTCAAAACATTTCAAAACTAAATTGGACAAAAAAATAAAATACAATTGCATTTACAGATTGTGATTTATTGATTTGAGTTTATAAAATACAGGAAATTTTCTGATATTTTTATAGGAAATTATTAAGAAAACAACTACGTACCATACCATAGTGTATCTTGTAAATTATGTAGGCTTGAGATTAATCAAAATTAGAGCAAAATTTGTGTCTGCATTGTTTGTTAATTTTTCGTATGATTTTTTTTTTTTTTTTTAAATCATTTTTAAAAATATTCTTTGTTATTAGCATAATGAATATAATTTGATTTGATAAAATTCATGAATTCATGCCATTACATACTTACTGTACATAATGGGCCATTAAAAATGCTTTTGTTACGCTTACGATTTAGTTTATCATGCATGCGTGGTGGTACCAACAGATTTAAGAAACTTTTGCATGGAAAAAGATTTTTTTTAAGTTTTCTTTTATTCAAGACGTCAGAACTGGGGTTTGATTTGGACCTCTTGTCTTTTAAATTGATAAACCTACTACCTCTTTGCCTACAGCGACCATACAATCTCTTGAATTCATAAAATTGACAAAAGAATATAAGCTGTGAAGTCGCCGTAGTCTTGGAAGTTCCTTGGCGACTTCCTTTCAGTAGATTTCTGGCAAAAACTCTAAGAATAAATACAATTGTCGGGAAAAAATTTCTCAAAAATTTGTCTTTTGGAGTAGATATTAAACTGTAGGATCCACCATTCACGTATTAAAAATTAACACACTCAACATAAGTGATAAACATACTTACATACATAATTGGCCATTACAACCCTTCAGTCAGGATTACGGCCTAGCTTCTCACACCACTTATGTTGTGTGCGCTAATTTTATACATGAGTGGCGGGACCTACAGTTTAAAGTCGACTCCGAACGACAGATTTTTTTGAGAAACTTTTCATGGCAATTTTATTTACTCTCAGAGTTTTTGCCAGAAATCTGCTGAGACGAAGTAGCCGAAGAAATATTTTTTCATATTTCGTTTTTGATGCCTGACCGGGGATTCGAACCCTGGTCTTTCGTCTAATAAGCCAACACACTACCTACTAGACTACGGCGACTTCACTTCACTTCATAAGTGATAAACCTGACTTTAAATTGCCATTGTGTTTAACATTCAAGCGAGAATATCTAGGTTAGTATTTAATAATGAGACGGTAAATACCATCAAAATTAAAAAAAATTCTAAATTCTATCAAAATTTTGTCAAATTATTTCCTTTACGAAATTTACTTGCAGCGAAGCCATTGTTTCCATATCTTACTCCATTAATCTCATTTTCAAGCGCCTATTGACACCATCACACCAAACAAAATAAAAATAAAATGGCAAAAGAAAATGGCGATAAAAGTAACAGTTTTTTTTTACATACTAGTTTGGGTATTCCAATGACAAAATGCCGGAATTTTGTTTGAGTTTTGCTAGGAAAAACTATTTGGCTCTTCTTTTACGAAATAAGTCGGAGTCGAGCCCATTATTCTCATATTAGCAGATTAAAAAACTACTCACTGGTGTACCATGGTACTCAACTAATGATCTTCGACGTGACTCCTTGCTTCGAACCTGTGACCTGTGACCTATTCGCCAACTAAACGAAATATGAAAGAAATATTTCTTCGGTAACTACCTCTCAGCAGATTTCTGGCAAAAACTCTGAGAGTAAATAAAAATTGTCAAGAAAAAGTTTCTCAAAAGAATTGAATTTGGAATTGACTTTAAACTGTTGGCCTCCTCACTCATGTATAAAATTAACACACACAATATAAGTGGTGTTGAGAAATTAGGTTGTAATCCTGACTAAAGGATTACAATGACCAATTACGTATGTATGTAATGAAAAATGTTTGATTGAGAAATTTTCGTTTGAGATAAAACATTTCCTGTTTATTTCAACAAAACCTTGTCTCCTTAACAAAATAAGTCTTGCAACACAATAATCAATAGTTTAGGCTGATTTGTGGTGGCCTATTGATTACTGGTCTAATAAAGAAACTAAAATCAGCCGAGATAAAACAGAAACGAAATTTAAAAAAGAATTAAAAAAGTACACAGTAACACAATCCTTGCAAGTAGCTGAAAATGGTTTAAAAAATTTCCATAATTTTTTATTTCTTTAATTTTAATTCACTTTCATCACTTATATTTAATCAAACATTCACCAAATCCCCTTATCCATATTATCCCAAAACACGTTTACATGCTCCAGTTCTCCATTTTGAAATTTCTATTAAAAAAAAAGGAAAGGACAGGAAAGGAAAGAAAAGTACAAAATTATAGAAGATATTCAATGTCCATGCTTAAATATTTCTCATAAAATTACCGAAATTTCTTTTGCAAAGACCAAGTTCTAATTGACATTGATTGTTCAGTTCAGCTACGGTGCCATTTTTATAGACAACACACACAGGATCATACTCTTGTGTGCAAATGTCGCCACAGTAATAAGTATAGATACGTAGTTGAGCGCTAATAAAACTTACAGTCACAAGGACAAGAGTCCAGCAAAATAGCGTACGAGGCAATGACATCTTGACTATCACAACGGAATGCAAGGCGTTATTAAAGTGAAGCCAATATTTTATAGAGAAAAATTAACGCAAATGACGTCAGTTGTTTGCTTAAGTGTTAGAAAAATTTTCCATTCAATTTTCAATTTATTTGGTAGGTAAATAATAATAAAATTATTGTTTGTTATTATTATTGGAGTTATTGTATGTTACAAAAAACAACAGGTATAGCAAGGAATTAAAAGTTTGGATTGTAGAATTCAGTCATGATTACCACATAGCTTCTCATACCACTTGTGTTGTGTGTGTACATTTTATGCATAAGTGCCGGGACTTACAGTTTAAAGTCGCCAGAGTTTGCGGCAGTAATCTGCCAAAGAAATATTTTTTTATATTTCGTTTCGTTGGAGATGTCTGACCTGAGACTTGAACCATCTATAGGCTCATGCTAATACCAAAACCATGCGTCTAATAAGCCGACACACTACCTACTATACTACATAACCACATAATGGCCTGCATTATTAAGTTATAAAAACTTACATAGGTTATATGGGCATTGTGATGAGCTGTCACCATAGCTTGCTTATTTCAAAGTATTGTTTTTTTCACATACAAATTGATTACGAATTCTATTTTCTATTTCCCGCTAAGATATTACAAATCAAAGTAAAGACTGGGCATATGTATCACTTAAGTAGACAATTTTTAAAAGCCAATATTTAATTGTGCCTATGAAGGCCATGTATAAGCACAAATTTTGGTATATTATTTCCAGTATTTAGGCTGGTATCTCATCTACCATCGGCTGGTATAAAGTTGACTTTCAGCACTGAAATACTAGCTGGTTTGTGTCTGTGCTCAATATACCCGGTGAAATTGCATAACCTTGATGGCCAATTTATGACTTCCAAGCATGGTATCAATAACATAATAACATGATTATGATCACAATAACATTCTAATGAAGTCCAACTCGTCCAACTGAAGTCGCCGTAGTCTAGTAGGTAGTGTGTTGGCTTATTAGAGGAAAGGACAAGGTTCGAATCCCCGGTCAGAAATCAAAAAACGAAATATGAAAAAAATATTTATTCGGCGGCTTCCTCTTAGCAGATTTCTGGCAAAAATTCTGAGAGTAAATAAAATTGCCACGAAAAGTTTCTCAAAAATCTGTCGTTCGGAGTCGACTTTAAACTGTTGGTCCCGCCACTCATGTATAAATTTAACACACACGACATAAGTGGTGTGAGAAGTTAGGCCGTAATCCTGACTGAAGGGTTGTAATGGCCAATTATGTATGTTATGTATGAAGTCCAACTCATCCACGTCAGTTCAAATAGTTGCCAATCAAATGAAGTCTAGATATCTACTTGGAAAAGGTTGGCAAACACATTCCTTAATTGTATGTGTACACAGCCGGGTAGCCATTAAAATCATTTGAATTAAATTTTTCCAATTTTATAAAAAATTGAGTGAAAAGAAGCAAAAGAATCTTAAAAAAGTACTCGTCCATGTTGGATAAAAAACTCGATAAACATCGCACGTGATCGAGTCACTAAATGATTATGATTTTCATTGACTTGAGTTCAATGATGCCTTCATTCAAGAAACATCATTCAACAATGCCTGTTTCAGAGTCCATTGACAGCTCAAAAACTGCCTCTGGCTCTTCTTGGCATCAAATTTGGCAATTCTCTTTGTTGCCGTGCCCATAGTGCCAGAGGTGAGTTTTGTCGCTGAAGATAATTTTTCGATAACAAAACCTATCGTACATAGTACCAATTTTGATAAAAAAAATTTCAGAATTTGCAAGCGTTTCTACGTTCGTTATTGTATTCATGACGAAATTAGAAATCTTACTACACATTTTGGGCATTGTCACATGTTACGAATCTTTTTTTTATACTGAATAAATTTACACACTAAAAAATTACCCGTTGCAAGGTTATGTGTCACATCAACAATTCCTATATTATCAGAACTACGCTATTAAAGTTAACAATGTTTGAAATGGTCAAGCTCTCTCTGTGGGATACGTTCACAACTGTTTTGAATAGCCAACAGCGGTCTGTGTTATCGTTTCTGTTGTGGTCATCGAACATTCAAAATATTCACACTTAAAAGTAAAATAATAAGCTCTGGGGAGGAGTATAGAACAATACTGAATAAATCCAACAAAAAATAGATAAAAATTGCAAAGGCAGTGGACACTTAACATAGCTAACATAGAAGGAGATAGCATAGAATCAATAGACGTTATTCATTCGTCCAGATGATTTGCCCCCTTTTAGCATTTGTTTTTTCTATTCAATTAGCGTAGAGTGTTAAATGATTTGAATTTTTATATTTTTTAAGTATAACAGATAATTTTAAATAGAATTTATTTTTAAATGTTTATTTAAAAAATTATTAATCACTTGGCAATTTGTGGGTTTTTTATTTACCCACAAACGATGTATGATACCTACTCATCATATAAAACAGTAGGGGTATTCACTGATTTTCACAGATAAGATGGGAACTTTCGTGTTTTTGAAATTTATTTAAAAATTAAATTTCTATTAGGTTAGGTTAGGTCAAGTTGCCGTAGGTTAGTAGGTATGTTGTGTGTTGACTTATTAGACATGAGATCACGGTTCAAACCCCATGTCATACAACTCCAACAAAATGAAATACGACAAAATATTATTTTGGCGCCTGGCTCTCAGTTGATTTCAGGCAAAAACTGTGAGAGTAAATAAGAAATTGCAATGCAAAGTTTCTCAAAAATCTGCCATTCGGAGACGACGTGAAACTGTAGATCCTGTCATTCATGTATAAAGTTAACATACATAATGTAAGTGGCAAGAGAAACTAGGTCGTAATCTTAACTGAAGGGTTTTAATGACCAGTTATGTACGTATGTATATATGTATGTAGGTTAGGTTTAAGTATGTATTCTTGCCATAGGGGCAAGTACAATGCCAAGAGGTCAAAATGACCCATTGCAGAGAGAGAGAGAGGATAATGAAGGAAATAGGGAATTGGGAAAAGGAAAAGAGCTAGGAATGGTAGGATATAAGAAATAGATAGTTATCGATTAACTCACTATTTAGTTATGTGAGCATTAATCTAGCCACGGTAGATGTCAAGACCGCTAAATTTTGTTCATGGAGAATAAAAAAATCGGTACTCTGTGCTAAGAGGTGTACGTAATAGAATTGTCTTTGTAAGACGTGTCTCCCTGTATTGTTTTTATTTTTATTTCCGATGAGTCTGAATGCCCTGCATATTGAAATGAAATTAATTGCTGAACACAATAAAGATCAAATTGTTTATTAAAAAAACAAAAAAAAAAAAAATAAATAAAACGAGATAATCTATATGAAAACAACAACAATATTTAAAACACGTACAGAGGAAACTAGTTTTACTGTTTTTTTTTCTCTCTCTCTCTCTCCGCATTA
>QOCX01000062.1:286274-390002 GCA_005959815.1 Sarcophaga bullata
TTTATTTAAAGAAAAAAAAATGGAAAAAAAATATTTAAAAATTCTAACAAAACAAAGCAAGACAGACAGACAAATAAATAAATAAAAAAAATAAATAAATTTAAAAAAAAATCCCCCTATTTTATTAATAAAAACCAAAGCACCATACAGCAGTACGGAAAAAAGGGTATTTTTTTATAAGAAAGAAAAAAACAAAAACAAAAACAAAATTGTTAAATTGATTATGGCAAAACGTTAAAGCGTTTAGTTGTCACAGTGATTCTATAGTAAACAGACTGATTTAAAATTAATTAAAACGGCTTAAAACATGTTTCAGTTAAAATTTATTGCCTCTTTAGTGGTCTTAATGACCTTTTTCTATGGCTGGTCAAATGCAACTGATGATGACAATAAGAAAATTGATTGTAATATCACACGTAAATGTTCTACCAATGAAGATATTGTCTGGGCTGTGGATAACGAACAGTGTTATTTATATCGGAATCCATGTATATTTGCAACCGAAATGTGTCATCGTAGAGAAAAGAACAAGACTGGTAATGGAAATGATTTTAAATACCTAGAAATGATTTAATTTTGCATGAATTTGTTTTCTTTTTTGTTTCCTTTTTTTTTAGAAATGCAAGTAGTTACGCAAGAAGAATGCAAAAAGTATTGTAAAAGTTCCTGCACTGAGGAATATACTCCAGTTTGTGGTGAATACGATAATGCTTCGAAAACTTTCTCTAATGAATGTGATTTCCTGAGGCATAGTTGTCTAAAGAATGAATGTAAGTAAGGGAATAACTTTCAGTTTTCAGTGTGATGATTGTTTGGATTACTGCTGGAATACCTATTTTTGTACTCATTAAGAAGCCAAGTCCGTAGAGATAACATTTTGAACCAAGCGCATAGAGTCAAATGGGTTAGGTTTGGTTGTAAGATGTTTAGTTGCCATTGGGACAAGTACAATACCCAGAGATCGAAATAACCCATTGTAAATTCGTCCTACAAAGAGAGAGAGAGAGAGGATAGTGAAGGAAATAACCCATTGTAAATTCGTCCTACAAAGAGATAGAGAGAGAGAGAGAGAGAGAGAGAGAGTGAATAGTGAAGGAGATAGGTAAATTGGAAAAGGAAAGGAGAAGGAAGGTAGTCTAGTGGGTAGTCAGAGTACAAGCCTCAACGTCGATAACTTAAAAAAAAACAAATACTTCTTTCGACTACATCCACTCAGCAGTCGATTGCCCAAAGTTTAGAGAAAAGCTTCTTAAATTTTGTAAACATTTTTTAAATTTGTCATACTGAAACGACGCAAAATTACTTGTTTTGACATTCATGATTAAAATGATCACACATAGTATGGGCAGTGTAATCGTAAATGTACGGTTGTATGGCCAATATTGTTTGTATGTATACATACATAACTAATCATTACAATTCTGCAGTCAGCACTACGGCCTAGGATGTGTGTGTTATTTTTATTCATAAGCGGCGGGACCTACAGTTTAAAGTCGACTCCGACTTTTTACATATTTGAAGAGTTTTTGCTAGAAATCTGCTGAGAGGAAATCGTCGAACAAATATGTTTTTCATATTTCGGTTTTTGAAGATGTCTGACTTAAGGTTTGAACCATGGCCTCATGTCTAATAAGCCAACACACTGCCCACTAGATTACGATTGCTTCATATGTATATCCGTTATAAATAGAACACCAACTAATGGGTACATATTACTATCAGGAAATGTGGCAATAGACCAAGCTAGTCCTTTAGCAGCAACATTAACATCAATGGCCGCGAAATCCAAAAATTTCACATTGAATGTCACGGTTCCGCTATATTCCGTAAATGTCTGTCTGCTGAGTTCATTATGTGAAGATTTCATTTATTTACAATCTGGCTGTACAATCTGTCCTTGACTGAGTTAGTTACGTTCACAACTTGTACTAACGCACACTATGAGTACAAGCTTTAGATGGTAAAATATTTGTCTAAAGGACAACAACTAGCCTATCAGGCATTCGAGTGCAAATCCTCTCCAGCTTTTTTTTATGCTGATTGTTATCTTTATGCACAAGGTTCGGACTTCAAACCGATATTACTATACTATTTACTATAAATTTTGAAAGCATCTCTCGGGGGTTTTGTAAATTCTCACTTGTTTGTCTTAACTTGTTATTCTATTCCAATTAAAAATTTATAAATAGACTATATGCTAAGCTAACAATATATTCTTTCTATAATTAATAAACTAAACTAATATTCTGTCCTTTGTTTTTACAGCCTATATTTTCCTGCATTTGGGTGAATGTTCTCAAGCAGTTGCTGAATAATAATATTTTGAAATTCGCTTTTGATATTCATTAAAACGGGTCACATGTAATGTAATGTAAAATATTTCAAAGTATTAAAACTAGTTGTTGTTATTGTTTAATAAATTTACTTAAAATATTAACTAATCTTTCTAATAGAAAAAAAATTTTAATTTTTATTATAAACGACGTACGTAAATAATTATTTTAAAATTTGATTGATTTTTCTTTAAATTGAGGAATAAAATACATTATTTTTCTTAAAGAAATCGGTCTTAATAATTAATTAATTCACTTTAATTCTTATTGGATTCAAGGGAGGCAATAAGAATTAAATGAACGCTATTTTGTATTTGATCGTCTCTCGTTTGGTTTCGAACAAGGCGTAGAATGGGATTGTGATACCGAAGCAAAATGCCATCATGTTTTCAATTTCATCAAATTTTCAATTTCAAGACTCTTTGTATAAGCTGCCAATTATCGGAGGTGCTCATGTCATTCTAAACAGAACAAAACAAAACGTTACTGGCCACCACACAACCATTTAGTGTGTATAACGGCCTAATTTTTTTCTAAGTTCCATTCCATTTTCTTTCAACATGGCAATTTTTAATTTACTCGCCGAGTTTTGCCAGAAATCTGGTGAGAGGAAGTCACCCAAGAAATATTTTTCCGTATTTTATTTTGTTGAAGATGCCTGATCTGGGGTTTGTACTAGGGATGCCAAACTTAATTGATTTTTAAAAATTCCGGGATTCGGGATTTCGAAATCCCGAAATATCTCAGGAAAAATCCCAAAATATCCCGGGATTTCAGGATTTCGGGATTTTCTCTTAATCAATAAAAACTAAAAACAATTGTTTTATTAAAAATTTTATAAATTTTTGATCTTTTTCACAAAACACATGGTTTGGAACCGAAAATTCCGGGATTCGAGATTTCCCGATTGGCATCCCTAGTTTGTACCGTGGCCTCACGCCTAAGAAAATAACGCGCTACCTGCTATACTACGAGAACTTTAATCACTAAACGACAGCGACCATACTTAATATTCCATTCATATTTTCGTAGTTTGTTGAATATATACTGGGAGGAACGAGTGTCATATGTGTACGGTATTAGTGAAATTTCGTTAAATGACTTTTTACGTTGCATTCGTTACTATTCGAAATTTTAAAACTTAAAATGAAAAATCACGTGAAGTTTTATGCGCACTATCCACTAAGCTACCAAAGTAAAATTAATTTTAAGTTTGTATCGAACATCTTAAGTTTTGTGCGTCAGAAAAGGGGTTCCCGACGACCATATAGATCAAATGATCAAAGATTTGACTCGTTTACGAGACTTGTTTTTGTAAATTATAATAAGATACATACATAATTGGCCATTACAACACTTCAGTAAGAATTACGGCCTAGCTTCTCACACTACTTATGTTGTGTATGTTAATTTTATACATGAGTGGCGGGACCTACAGTTTCAACTCGAGTTTTTGCCAGAGGAAGTCGCCGGAGAAATTTTTTTTCATATTTCGTTCTTTGATGTCTGGCCGGGGATTCGAACCGCGGCCTTTCGTCTAATAAGCCAACACACTACCTACTAGACTACGGCGATCAACATTATAATGAGATTATAATGAGATCATTATAATGAGATCCTTATAACAAAGCTATCTAAGTAGCAGAAGTAGTGTGCATATTACAGATTGTGCTTGACAATAAAGATTTCTTTCTACCCTGCTTCATTAAAAGCTGGTGTTTAGTTGGTCGCCATGATAAAACTTATCAAATGCATTGTTCACACTCGACTTTAAGCAGTTGATCAATTAGTTGACCCGGGCTTGTCTCTTATATTTAGTAAACGTCGCATTTTAAACTGACACTTCCTGGAAGATGTGTGCCATAATACAGATATCGTCTGCATTATAAAATTTGCTTGGGATCTAAGTAAACTAGGCCTTATAGTTCTAGTTACAATGGGTTAAAAGACTGTCCGTGCAGAGTGTATACCCATTATTATATTGCTTTTATCACACCCGGTTAAGAGTTAGCATAATAGAATTTATGGCTATGGCCTATGGCTAATTGATTTGGAAATCAAACGTGGCGTTATTATGATAATTTTTTTTTGACACGCTGCTAGCATCGAATGTGAAATATCGAAAAATAATGCACATTTCATTACAAAAAAAAAAAAAAAGGGAGAAACAACATCTGTAAATGACAATTAAGCAATAAAATTAATAATAAATAAATATTTTATTATACTAAATTAAAGGAAATAATTTTATGTGGGTTAACAAAAAAAAAAAAAATTACAAATTCAATGACCCTTCCTAGCACTGTGCAAATACTTGAATTTTTTTTCTGTTTGTTTCAGTTCATTGACTGTATTAAAAATTATTTAAAAAATTCTATAAAAAGATATTTAATTCGTTAATTTCTGTCATTTGTCGAAAAAAATGTTTTCAAAATCAATTATTCTTCTATTAATTGTGACTATCTGTGCGGGCAGTTGTAAAAAATGTCCTGACATGTGTTTAATGATTTATAAACCGGTCTGTGCACGCTTAAAAGTCTTTAATGTTGAATGCACCTTTGGTAACTCTTGTCAGCTGGATATATTGATATGTCGCAGACCACATGATGGTAAGTAAAGCGATTAAATTATAAAAGAAAATTCTAAAAACTTTGTTTTTCTTTACCTACTCACTTAAGGTTGGAGAAAAGTCTACGATGGTTCATGTCGCAAAGATTCTAGAGAATGTAAAGAATTGCTCAAACGTAAATAATAAAATATTCATTATTTATTAAATGATAAAATAGTAGAAAGTAAGAAAAGCTTATGGAAAAATATTTGAAATAAATACGTACTTAAGTTAAGCAGTTTGTATTGCATTTCGAAGTTTGTATTGAATGGGCTCAACAAAACAAAAATTATTAGCTCAAATTTAATGTGTTTGACGTTAGCAGCGAAAGTTCAATTATTTTTTATATGCCTTCCATAAATCGGTCGAAATTCGATAAAATTTAAAAAGGTGTGGTTTTCGGAGCCATAATACAATAATTAAAGATTCTAAAATAGGTTTGTTTACGGTCGCGTCTGACTTAAGATCGAAGATATAGGTTACGAAGCGAACTATTTCCTTCAAATTAGCAAAAAAAAGTGCTCTCTATTGGGCAAAATCGGATAAAATATGGAGTTAGTATTGGAAATGAACCTATGGGCTGGATAGCTATAGTCTCAAGGATTTCCTTATAGTCTGGCGCAACTTGGAATCGAAGATAGAGTGATAGGAGGGTCATCGAAGCTAATTGTTTTTTTCAAATGAACAATAAAAAGTTTTCTGTATAAGTCGGGCAAAATGCTTGCATTGCCTGTTTTGTCGATGACTTGCATTTTTGTCTATAACTGGCATTTTTGACGTTGATGATGATTTTTTGGTCGATGAATTGCAAATTTCTGGTCGATGACTTGCATTTTTTGGTCAATGACTTGCATTTTTCCGTCAATTACTTGCATTTTTTGGTCGATCACTTGCATTTTTTCGTCGATGACTTGGACTTTTCTGGTCGATGACTTGCATTTTTTGGTCAATGACTTGCATTTTTTGGTCGATCACTTGCATTTTTCCGTCGATGACTTGCAAGTTTTCGACTAAAAAATGGTCGATAACTAGCATTTTTTTGCCGATGACTTGCATTTTTTGTGTTAATGACTTACAATTTTTGGTCGTTGTGGAAGATGTTAGTTTCATCATCTATATAAGCTTCGTCAGCGACATCACCGAATCCTTGATACCAAAGCTATCCAGCTCACCAGGTCCATTTTCAATATGATTTCATTTTTTAACCTATTTATCCCGATTTATAAAGGATATATTTTTCTTGTTTTTTTGTAACATTCAAAGGTTTTACTTCGTCTTATCTTTGATGGCGTAGGTTATAAAAATTGCTTTTTTTTTTGGTTTTGTCAATAACACTTTGACTCTCATTTAAATATCAATTACAAGTGGCACGCGATTTAAAAGGTACCAGCATACAGTTTATGCAAAAAAAGCACAACAACAAGAAAATCTATGAAATAAATTCTTTAATTAATTAATTTGTAAATTTTAATACCAGCACACCAACAGCAGCAAAAACTATAAAGGCTACCAACGCCATATGAAAACAAACAAAATTTCATGCATGAATAAGTCGTGGTGAAAAAAAAAAACAAACAAAATTTTTGCTTTTTGAAACACACACTAACACAAAACTGTGTATTTGGAATGGAATTAAAACATACAAAAAACAACAAATTGTTAAGAATACAAAAAAAAAAAAAAAAATAAATTTATTGTATTCGTATTGTTTCTATAATGAATTTAAATTTGTTTGTATTTGTTGTTTGTTTGTTTTTTCAATTAATAGACAAACTACTGAAATATTTAGTCCATAATCATTCTGTAAATGTCACGTGAATTGTTATGCAGACAAAAAAAAAAAAACAAAAACAAAAAATTGAAATAAATAAATAGATAAACAGGTAAAAGATATAATTGGTGGAACCCATATATACTCTTATGATACCCTATACTTTAGTAAGATAAACCGGTGATATCCTTATTGTTGAAAAAACAATAAGGTTGATGATTGATGGACATGGTATATGATTGATGGACAAGCAGGATGAACAGACCAACATAGACACAAAACATATTGGCACAAAACTCTGAGTATCCTATTTATAGTGCTCTTTGTGACTTTTCCTTTGTTGATAGCTGTAACCAAATAGAAAGCATCCTTCAAGACATCGATTTCTATTATCTGCTCTTCGTGTCTTAATGACTGCAGCTTACGATCGAGTAATACATATTAGATGGACATCCAGATGTCAGCTCTAGTATTGTAGTAAAGGAATTATTAAAAATGAATAGAGCGATCGATGGAATATGTCCTTTTGGTGGTAACCGTAACGTACGTACGCATGCACGTAATTGGTTATTACATCCCTAAGTCAGGATTATGACGTAGCTTCTCACACCACTTATGTTGTGTTAGTTAATTTTATATACTATGAGTGGCATGATCTACAGTTTAA
The DNA here is from genome assembly GCA_005959815.1 of Sarcophaga bullata. Classification (NCBI taxonomy): domain Eukaryota; kingdom Metazoa; phylum Arthropoda; class Insecta; order Diptera; family Sarcophagidae; genus Sarcophaga; species Sarcophaga bullata. The sequence goes on from QOCX01000062.1 coordinate 293,654, forward strand.
AGTTGACTCCGAATGATAGATTTTTGAGAAACTTTTCAGGGCAATTTCCTTTTTATTTTCAGAGTTTTTTAAAGAAATCTGTTGAGAGATTGTTGCCGGAGAAATATTTTTTTCATATTTTATTTAGTTGGAGAGTTTCGCTACGATTGAAGCCTCACGTCTAATAAGCCAACACACTAGACTACGACAACTTCCTTATATAGAGTGCAACAATAAAGATGGCCATTAGGCAAGTGCTTTTTGTGTGAGGTATTAAAGCATACTTCAATTAACTTTACATACTCGTAAGTATGATTGATGCTCGTCTATTTGTTGTAAACAAGTATTAAAGCTTCGATGTATTGTTGTAAGTTATTGCCGCTCATAAGATTGAAAATATTTTCATAAGAAGTTCGACACATGTTTGTTAAAGCATGTTATCTTGTATGTTCTTCCTAAAACTTAAGTCATGTGTGGATTTGTTCTCTCTGTGACACAAAAGCCGAAGAAAATCAATTCTTTGAACACAAGCTGTAAAACTGGGCTATATTCTGCCTTTCAAACTTTTTCTATTGCTACTATACGGTTTGCATCAGATGACAAACCACGAACTACTCTTGGGTATTCGTTGAAACATCAATGAATTCCTTTATAATGTCGCCTAGGCAGGTGATCTGTTCCTTTTTTGGGGACCTATACAGAGTATACGCTTTATTGTATTTATTTATTCTTAATAAAATTGGTTTAAAAATCAATGTAGGGAATGTCAAATTAATGCTATAAACACAATGAAGGCAAAGCAGCAAACACTGCAACATTACAGCAAAAATATGCGGGTGTAGGCAACGCGACAACAAAATTGCTGTGCGTGTTGCGTTGCGTTTATTGTATTTAAAGCATAATGCTCATACTTCAGGGACATGTGATAGGGAACGTAAATTCCTTTTGATATATAAATAGTACGATGAAGGCTGTTATGCCAATGTCAAAGCAAATTGATCAGCAAATGATAATGAGGTAAGGTTTGCTACACAGACTAACAAATTCAAAAACTTATGACCAAAACTGTACCATTCTAGATACACAAAAATACAGAAAGATGTAAAAAATATTAAAGAACAGTGATTGATGCGTAAGAGTAATACATCACTTTCTAAAAAAACACAATTTCAAATGGTGTCTCCTCGTACCATGCCCTTAGGTAGAGTAAATATGATCAAAAAAAAATAGCCTTAAAAATTTCAAGAAATCCAAAAAACAATAATTTATTTAAAGACTTGAATTTATTATTTGATTTATAAACAGATTTATTAACATAAAAAATACAACAAAAAAATGTTTTTTTGCCACAATTACGTTTCATTCTTTTAAAAGTAATTGAACAAGTTTTTTTTTTACTTTTTGGGTTAAATTTTGGATTTTTTTTCTTGAAGTACAATATAAAACTGAAGTTATTTAAACTACAATAGAAACCAATGACAGACATCGCAGTAAAAAGAAACGGTAAAAAAAAAACGCTCTGCTAAAACCGCAAGAGGTATTAAATTTGGCAGAGCGGTTTGGTATTATTTGTACAAAGTAACGCATTTCATAGACAAACGAAAACAAAAATGAAACAAAAAAAAAAGAGGAAAAAAAATCAAATGATTCAACATTATTTGAACATTAAAGAATGAACCACCTTGCCAATCAATAGGCCAAACGGTGTATTGGAAAAAACCAAAAAAAAAAAACCCAAAAAATCGAATGAAAATAAGAAAAAAAAACAGAATTGAACTGCATAAAGAATAAAAAGAAACTAAAGCAAAGCGAAATCCTATAAAAAAAACACTAATTGACACAAATTCTTCACAATTTCCAAAAAAAAAAATAAAATTTTTAAACTTAACTTAACATTTGAAATTCCGTTATGCCACTTGTATTAACAATCATCTTGAAGAGTTTTTTTTTTGCTTTTCCCCATTAACTGGGCATTAAATTATTGGAGAGAAGTTTTATAGCTCACGTTTAATTGTTTCTTTAATTTGTATGGTAAACAGTGTAATCTGGTAGCTGCTGGTTTGATGCTACTGTTACTATAGCCCCCCATTCATTGCTACTGTTCACGGCTTATAATGTTTTTTTTTTGTATTTTTTTGCATTTAATTTTATTGTTCATACGGTTTTTCTTTAGAAGAACTTTAAAAAATCAAATACAAAATAACAGTAACATTTAATTAAGATGAAATTGTGAAATAACCTTCAGAACATACAACAAAAGTAACACGATAAAAAAAAAAAAGAGAAAAATGAAAAAAAAAAACAAATTTAAATCAATCAGTTAGTAAGTAAGTACCCTACATTCAAAGAATCACTTGCAGACGTATTATTTTTTTTTTAGGAAATGAGTGAAAGATCGATAAAAGAAACCATGTTATGGTTTTCAGGTCATCGTAATCTAGTAGGGATAGTGTGTTGGATTTTTAGACGAGAGGTCAAGTTTCAAATCCGAGGCCAGACATTGAAACAAAATATTTCTTCCTCTACTTCCTCTCAGCATATTTGTGGCAAAAACTTGGAGAGAAAATAAAATTGAGTTGAAAAGTTTCTCAAATATCTATCGGTCGGAATCAACTTTAGACTGTAGGCACCGCCACTTGTTAATGATGTGAGAATCTATGCGTGCTTGGCTTTCAATATAGAAAAACAAATAGAAAATAACACTGTAAAAATATGCCGGAATGCTGTAAGTGAACATTGGGTTTTGGAGTAGTTGCTGGTATTCTACTATAAGAAATTTCAACATCATAGATGCTAATTGCCTTGGTCGATTGGTCATCAAAAAATTAATGAAATTGCTTGACATATGGACAATGGATATTGCGAAGGTACCATGGACTAAACAATAACCTCTTGCTAGTTTTTAATAATTTTAATAAAACCAAGCTACTCAGAACAGCTTCCTTCCTCATGGCATGTCAAAGAAATTTTTGGAAATGAAAAAATGGACTACTGTGTGTAAATCGACTTCTTTAGGGGGTTCCAAATTACGGATACATAGTGAATCTGAATTTCGGTTTAGGATTTTAAATTTCCAGATATTTATGTATTATTTTGATGATATGAGAATAAGTATAGAAAGTATTTAAACGCCTTAAAAACAAAATTAAAACTTTTCAGGGCAATTTTATTTCACTCTCAGAGTTTTAGCTAGAAATCTGCTGAGAGGAAGTCGTCAAAGTAAGATTATCTCATATTTTGTTTTGATCCTTGAACCTTGGCCTCACTTCAAATAAGCCAACGCCTACAGGACTACGACGACTGTGTTGTTTACTGAATCCTCAATCTGCTCGAACGTACATCATGCAGTGTTGTGCAGTGGCATATCTTGTTTGACAAGGTCAGTAAATAATTTTCACTGTTTTTATGGCGATCTCTAATATACATACATACATACATACATACATACATACATACATACATACATACATACATACATAATTGGCTATTACAACACTTCAGTCAGGATTACGGCGTAGCTTCTCATACCACTTATTTTGTGTGTGTTAGTTTTATACATGAGCGGCGGGACCTACAGTTTAAAGTCGACTTCGAACGACAGATTTTTTGAGAAACTTTTCATGGCAATTTTATTTACTCTCAGAGTTTTTGCCAGAAATCTGCTGAGAGGAAGTCACCGAAGTAATATTTTTTTTCATATTTCGTTTTAATCGAAATGTCTGACCAGGGGTTTGAACCGAGCCCTCACGTCTAATAAGCCAACACCTACTGGACTACGACGACTGTGTTGGTTACAGTTATGCAGTGTCTTGTAGTGAGTTCAGCAAATAGTTTCATATCTTGTTTGACAAGGTCAGTAAATAATTTTCACTGTTTTTACGGCGATCTCTGCTATAAGGGTTTGAAAATATGTCTTAATTCTTGGGGAGATTAGTGATCTGGTATATTCAAAATTTCTATGTGAATGATATCCACTGTATGCTTCGATCTCTAAAAGTATTAGTATTCCGATATGTAAACTAGCATGCCTATTCGCTATTTGTGTGAATTCAGTTTCTATAGATATTTAACACCAAAAACCATCGTACAAGACATTCTGTAGTATGTCAATAATTTTTTTTCTTCTTACCAATCATAAACGCTTTAGTGGGTTAACGTTCATGTTTTGTCTTTTAGTTGGCTATCTGGGTACCAAAGTTTTTTAGTTTTTGATTTTTTTTTTTTTTTTTTGTTGCCATTGATTTCTGTGAGATTTTCATTTATTATATGAATAATTGCTTTTATAACACCTTAAATACGTTGCTTTGATTTTCGATTTTCGATTCGATTTTTTTTCTTTGTATGGTTTTTGGAGCGCATTCAATTGATACGATTTTAATTGTATTGGAATTTAAGCCGGTTGGCAAAAATCAATTTCATTTTAACTGATTAATTGCTAAAATGTTTAACGTAATGAACCATAATGAAAAAAGAGCATGGAGTAAAATAATTTACTATTTATTTTAAATTAAATACAAAAAGAAATATGCGTAGAAACTTTCAAAAAAAAAATCCCAAATAAATCAACATAATATTTAATCACTTGAGCTACCAAATGAAATGTTTTTTTTTTTCAATTATTTCTGCTTTAACTTAACAAAAACAAAACTACCAAATAGATAAAGTTTAAATGATTATTATTACTTTGAAAACAAACTTTAAAAAACAAATACAAAGATCAACGGAAATTCTAATGATTGCTTATGACTTTGCATTTGCGGGCTTTATAAACAGACTAACATGTATGCTGCACACATTAATCTGACAATTAAAATAAAAAATCAAAATATGAACCACAAGGTAATTATTTGTCTAATGATTACAAATTTATTTTAAGATTTTTGTTTATGCTTAAAATTATGGAGATTTCCTGTATTAAAGCCAAAAAAAAAAAAAAAATTTTTTTTTTGTTAAAAACAAAAGACTTAAGAAACAAACTTGTTAATACAAAGGCGCTTACAATTTAATACTCAACACTTAAAGTCTTTATTATTGTTTATTTCTTTCTTTTTTTTCCTTATTTATTTTTGATTAATTTCAAACAAATCTAACATTTAATAAATAATTAAGTCTTAAACATAATATTTTATAATTATTTATACAATTATTCATAATCAAATAATGTAAACACGGATATGGCGTGATTTTGTTTCAATTTCTTTAAATTCAATGCAAGTCTTAGACTCTAACTTTTTTGGGTAATTGATTGGTGGTGGCATGTTAGTTTTGTGCTAGTGTTTGTTTGTAATGCAAGGTTAGATGGTAATTGTGAATTTTATTTCTTTTATTCTTTTCAGTTTTAAGCAATTTTAAATTATATTCAATGTCTGTTATGGTATTCGATTATAAGTAATTGACTATGCTTCGCATATAGAAATGTCAATCAACGACAAAGCATCGTTATACATCAAAAATTGTGTATTGAATAAGATTCAAATATGCTTTCGGAGAAGCCGGAGTCTAGTAGGTAGTGTCTTGGCATATTAGACGTGAGCCCTTGGTTCGAATTGCAGGTCAGACACGCAAAATATTTCTTCGGTGACTTCCTCTCAGCAGATTTCTGGCAAAAACTTTGAGAGTAAATTAAAACTGCTTGGAAAAGTTTCTCAAAAATTTTTTGTTCGGAATTGATTTTAAACTGTAGGTCTCGCCATTCATTTATAAAATTAACACAAGATATGAGAAGCTAGAAGGATTCTAATGACCAATTATGTATGTATACCATCCCTTTTGGAAGACTCATAAGTAAAGCTGCATTGAACAGTTTCTCAAAAGTCTGTTGTTTGCAATCGATTTTAATCTGTAGGCCTCGCCATTCATTTATAAAATTGACACACACGGCATAAGTGATATGAGAAGTTCGAAGAAGGTTCTAATGACCAATTATGTATGTATACCATCCGTTTTGGAAGACTTCATATTTACTCAACTCATAAGTAAAACAGCATTGAAAAGTTTCTCAAAAATCTATTGCTCGTAATCGATTTTAAACTGTAGGCCTCGCCATTCATTTGTAAAATTAACACACGCGGCATAAGTGATTTGCCTGACTAAAGGATTGTTATGACCAATTATGTATGTAGGCATTATGTATGTATAGCATCCCTTTTGAAAGACTTAACTCACATTTTAACTTTAATTTTAATGTGTAAATACATCATTCAAATTGCTGTAGTGAATCAAAAAGTCGTTCATAAACAAATTTTTTGATTTATTTCGCTCTTATTGTATGAATTATTTTTTATTTTTAAATTTTAAGCCTTGTTGACAAATGTTTAACATTTAAAGGAACTCTGTGGGATGGATTTTACGATTTGAAATGAAAACAAAGTTCGACATGCAAAGCTTTACCAATATGAACGTAGAAGGCATATGAACATTTAAGGTTTGCTGCTTAAGTCTTTCAAAATTTATTTGCCTATAATATTGTTCGTGTTTATCATTTCATTTGATATGTGTTTTCTGTCTGTCACACTTTAAACAATTTTGATATTTAAAACAGAGAATTAATTAATACACGATATATACCATATGCCATATGCCTGAAGACATTTAATATTGAATCGGCTTTTGTAGCATCTTTGTTATGTTATACTCGTGGTGTATAAATGGTGAATTTTCTTTCCTTCTTTCAGATGCCGTTTAATGGTGGATATGTTAATTGCATTATTGTAACATTAGCTGGGATTTATATTATATTACAACTTGAAAGAAATTGGGTTTGTAAGCGACAAAGGAGGATAACATGATACGGTTTATTTCGATATGGGTTTTGTGGTCAAAGACTGACTATGTTTGCTCAATATTTCCTGTAACTGAAAACCATGGTATAGAGGCAGACAGGAAATATGAAAATTAAGGAAAGAGATGTGTTGAAAGTATACTTTTTAAACAAATAGGCTTTAGTAAGCTAAACCTACTTCCGATAAACATAATCGAAGGTTTTTTTAATATGTTTTGATATGCTTTACCTATTGTGTAATGCTGCCTAGGCAATTCTAACCACAAATTCTGTAAATAATTAAATATTCAACACTATTTTATAAACATAAATAGAATTTCTTAAGAATTTTGTAAACAAAATTTGCAATATTTTTAATACCATTGCTAATGTAAATTCATTTTTTTTTATTTCTTTCAGAAACTTAGCAATAGGAAGTCTATGAAATCATAAACCATGAGAAACAAATGGCTTAATAAGCATTTGATATTGTATTTGAAACGTTTACCATACAAGAAAAAACCATCTTCAGACGTATTTACGAAATTCTTGCATTGAAACCACCAGTTGCTCTACTTATGTTGTGTTAAAAACGGTTGTGGCTTTCAATAAAGTTTCTTGCTTAAGTCTTTTGTTTTAAATTATGCGTATGGCTTAAAACGTTAATTAAAACTTGTATAAATTTCATTATTAATTATTAATGTTTGTTGTTGTTGTTTTTTTTTACAAACATATGTTGTACTACGTGTTTAAGAAGAAAACATTTTTTTACGCGATTTTATTGCTCTCTGACAATATTTGAAGCGAATAAATGTTATGCGCAATGTTAACGAAGCAATATTAAATTTGTTTATTATGATTTTTATGATACTTAACTACATTTTTCAGTGTAAATTTTTATTTCCAAGCTGCTCTATATTTTGTTCAAAATTTGAAACAAAAAAAAAAATTTTTTTTTTAATTTTTAAGCCTCTTGTAATATGATCAACTCGAAGTCACAAAAAAAAAACTTGTTGCATAATATGTATTTTCAGTTTGTTGTTGTTGTTGTTGTAGTTGTTGTAAGTTTTATGCTAAATGTAATACCGGGCCAATGGTGTGTATAGGCATATGAGAGCTTAACAACATGCCTAGGATTATTGGATGGTTTTCGTTGGCTTAAAAATCTTTTAAAAAAAAAAAATTATAAAAAAATTAAATTTTATTTTTGATAACTTATACAATAAAGTACAGTATAAAAAAAAAATGCGTGTGTGTTTAAACAACATTGTTTATGAAAATGGTAAAATTTTTTCATCTACTCTTTGGAGGAAAAAAAAAATTATTTTTTTTCTATTTAAACTTCTAATGTTTAAACAAAAAGTACTTGAGTTTTCAAAAAACAAATGACGATTTTTGTTTGTTTGTTTGTTTTTTTTTGCATTTTTTGTTTATTTTCCAACTTGGAATTGTTGTTGACCTGGTCATGTTGTTCGTTCATTGCTTTTTGAACAACGTGCATGCGTAGCCGTTACAACTGTTGTACGGTGTTGCATTCATTCGTAATACAGTCTGCAGTCTGCATTTTCGTTGCTCTCTGTTTATTGTGTGGTTTTGTGTTTTCCACTTTTTATATCGTAGCAGGCTGACTGCCAATGCAAAGGTGTGTGTGGTGGTAAAAGTTTTAATCATGGTTTTTGTAGAGAATTATTTTTGTTTTTTTGTGTCTTTTCTGTCTTGTTTTTTTTTTTTTTTTTTTTTTTTTTTACATTCAAAAAGTGTCTAAGTTTTGGTCTAGACGTCACTTGATTGTTAACAGCAAGTGTGTTGTACTGTTACTGTTAAACCCATTTTGCTTTTCATAGTGACGTCATTGATGTTTAAATAAGATGAGTTGAGATTTGTTTTTGTGAGAAAATAATTGAGGGGCTCTCAGTATGGAATTAAAGAGAAGATCTCACAGAGCATAGCTGTGTGCAAAACATTATATTCTGGGTTCTCTAACTAAGTGTGCAACTGACGTATAACACTGACTATATGGCACACTATCTTTTAGAACAATTTGAAATAATGATGGTAGACTCTTAAAGACTCGGTGTATCGGCAATGACTTCTGCAGGAGCTGTGGGGCCTAAGGAGGAGAAAGAGACTGTTTTCACTGTATGTGTCAGTGTCCTGTTCTTGTAAAAAAGAGACGGAGGGTTTAGATCCCTTAATTTCTGACATTTTTCTCAGAACTCTCTACTATAAATTTTACTGCAATAGCAAGACCTATTTTGTACTCGGGTTTAGGCCTATAGTGAAGCTAAATGCTGGCCTAAGTGGCACCTAAGCTAACTTAGCCTAACCATACTTAATTAATCGATCATTAGGGTTCCTCATGAGTACGATCGAGCTTCTCTCAGCATTCAAGTTGTGTGTGCCATCCATGTTAATACATGAGTGGCAGGACCTACAGTTTAAAGCCGACTCCGAACAAAAGTTTTTTAAGAACATTTTCTTTCTTTGTGTGTGAAAAGCTCGCTTGGAAGTAAATGTTTCGAAATTTCATCTCCAATCGAGCAGTGAAGGTATTTAGTGTTAGAGATGTCTGGTTTCCAAGCTATTAGGTTTTGAAAAAAATTATTTTCATTGCTTTGTTTGGCTGATGAATGAATTTGTGCAAGTAATAGATACTTTATGAAAGGATTATGCCGTTAACTTAGAATGATTATTTATTTTTAAACACTGTTTACGTCGAATATAAATAAATAGTGGAGAAACATCAACAGAATTATAGATATTAGAGGCTTTGAAATCTAGAAATTGAATTTGAACATCTTTTATCTTATACCCAAAGGCCTATTTACTACACATCACATTACGCTCTCACAAATAATTCTCTGCTCAATTTCCAAAAACAAAAAGCTGCAAAAATATTTAACATTTTACTGTTAATGTCAGCTGAACCATCTACAGCATCTTATCACCAAAAATAAAAAAAGCTTTTGAAAATATAACAAAAACAATAACAGCAAACACAAATAATGCGATACAATACACTGAGCAAATGAAATCAAATCAAAAGGCAAAGGCATACGAAAACAAAAACAACACAACACAGTCTGACTTGAATGAGTAAGTAAAGCGTTAATGTTAACGCTTAAGGCGACAATGACAACAAACAGAGGCACTGTTAACAGTGTTTTTGTTAAAAGCTGATTGTGCTTGCCTTAATGTAACGCTAAGAAACTTCAACGCTTAAATGTTCGTACTACATACGATCGCATATTCGCTTGCTTATTACTTGTCTGCACAAGTAAGCAGCTAGCTCATGGTACCTTTAACGTTCACTGCCGCTTTTTGTTTTTTAATGTTTTTTGGCTTTTCTTCAACAGCAATTGGCCAAAGTAATCAGTTAATTGTTGGACATACAACGTAAAGGTTGTAAAGCGCGCTTATAATAAATAAACAAAAAGCAAAAAGTTTAAAAATTTTTTTTTGGTTGAAACAACAACTTGTGCAAAAGCAAACGCGGCATGGATTTGAATTTTGAATAAAAATAAAAGAATTTTTAAATAAAAGAAATATAAAAAGAATTAAAAATAAATAATGTTGTTTAAGCATGACTTAATTTGGTTGTTAAAAAAAAAATAAGCAACAAAGCAAAAGAAGAAAAGAAAAAGTCATTGAAAAAGAAAGAGGCCTAAGAAAACCGAAGTGGACAATATGAATGACTGACTGTTCTTCTTAACAAAAGAATCATAAATTATTATTACTACTGTGTGTCTCTGTGGCATTTTCAGTAATAAATATTCAAAACAACACGCAGAACACAAAAGAAAGTGTTACAAATCATCATCATCATCATCATCATCATCAACAACATCGTTAATGCGAATTTATTTTTGTTTGTCACACACTAAGCAAGCAAAAGAAAGTTAAACAAATTCAATTCAAAACACAAAAAAATTTAATTAAAAAAAAAAGAAGTTTTTAAGATAATAAATTAAATCAATATAAGGTTTGGTTAATGAATTTTCAGTCAGTTTTTCTTTTTCTTTTTGCATTGGCCTTAAGAAACAAAAGACTTAAGACACATACTTGATGGTTTGTGACTTGTGGAAACCTAACCATAATTAAGGTTTTAAATTTAATTAAAAAAAATAAAAATAAAAGAAATTATAACAAAACAAGTGCTAATTAATGACATATTTTTTTATATTTATTTTGAAAAAAAAAAAAAAAAATTAAAAAAAAAAATATTTTTTTAAACAATTTTTTTTTCTTTGCTGCTTAATCAACGTTGGTTTAAATCCTGTTGTATAAAAAAGTATTTTTTTTTACATTAAAACGAAGTCATTAACGAAATATTGCCATTTGCTTAATTTATTGTAACAAAATGATTTTAAGGTGAGTTGAATGCCAAAAAAAAAAAAAAAAAAAAAATTAAATTTTTTTTAATGTTTTTTTATCATGTAGTTTATTGCTGTTTTAATCATTAACGTTTTATAAAAATGGTTACAATTAAAATTCTTGTTCGTTCACATGTTTGTTTGTTCGTTCGTTTGTTTGAAAGGAAATAAAACAGAATACAGCTTTTATTTATTTGGAGGGTAACCATGTTTAAACAAACAAAAAACAAACAAAAAAAATCTATGTATTGTTATTGCCTAATTTCCTTTTCTCAGCCATTCTCAGTGATTGACAGAAATGTTTGTACGTTTTTTTTTTTTTTGTTCATAGTTTTAAGAGTATTAAACTAGATTTAAGCCTCAAAGCTAAAGATATCTGCTGGGAATACAAAGAGTTTTGCAATTAAAATTTATCTACGTATAGTTGAAGTCTTAAAAGCCAATTTTCATATAAAATAGCTGCCAAAAATATTTGGCACCTTTGCTGTTGGTTTAAATAGTTTGAAAACCAAATTTTTTAAATTTTTTAGAATTTCTTACTGTTGAAATATTTGCCATAAATGTCAACAATTGCTTCATTAAGGTTTAAAATATTGTCAAAAGTATTTATAGGCAGTTCATAGCGAAGGAAAATGAATTTTTAAACTTGGTGGCCGCTTTTGAAAGTGGCTTGCTTTAATTATTAGACTTAAAAAGTACTTTTAAAAGGATTTATTTAAAGTAAAGTCAAAAGTTATAAGGGAATAAAGTGTGTAAAAATGCTTGAAGAATGGAAATGATAATAAGGAGTTTGGATGAAAAAATTTGTATGCAATGGTGGGCTTGTATCTTTTACTATAATTGAACAAATATTTACTATTACATCGGTCGCAGTTTAATTTTGTTTATAAACGCTCAAAAGATCAATTGAAATTTGTAATAAAATAAAAGACCAGATCGCAAGTGTTCACTAAGAAAGAGTTTCACCAGTTTTTAATAAAAATATAAAAAGCGCTTGGCTATTGGAAGAATACGTAAATGTCGAGCAAAGGAAGGATTTATGCTCCCCTATCAAAGCAGATTCAAGTTTCTTAAGTGTCACTTAAGATGACTTACACAAATGCTAGAAAAAGTTAATGAATGGTTAAAGAAAAGTGAGAAGTTTATAAAGGATTCCCTTAAACTATATGAGTGCTGCTTGATCGACGATGAGATACATCTGTTGTCCGATTTTTGGTAACTTTTTGCACAAGAATTCTATGTTACAACTACAAGAGAAAATATTGAGTATAAATTTTGAGAAGATAATTTAAAGTCTCACAGAAATTTTCAATATGATAAGCAATTTTGCAAATGTGACAGAAAAAGATCGTCTTTTACTCCTAAAGGGTGTATTAGCACTGATACTTATATTAACGACTGTAGACAATATAACAAAACAGAAATTGATAGGCACCATAATGTTGTTATTGTATCTAGGAAAGCCAAGCCAGCGATTTGGCACCCAATATATGTTTACTTAGTAATGTCTTCTGCTCTTCTAAAGAACTTTGGTATTAGAAAGTATAAACTCTGAACCTTGACAAGCACTCATGTGTTTATTTCTGAAATGTATGAATTTCCTTTAGGTTCGATTAATACTTTCCTCTTCTCTTAAGCTTAAAGTAATTCCAATTTTTTTTCATGATTTTATAGCCTCTATTGTTCTAACCCGACCTGGTTTCTCTTGGTTTTATATTTTATGAAGAAAACCTTTTTAAATTGTTTTTCCCACTTCACAGAAATACTTTGCCCTGATTTACGATGTGTAATCTCAACTTCTGGTAAGCTTAACTACCTGCTCATTGGCTTGAATTTCCATATAGTTTAGGATTCTAGCTCTCTTTGCCTTATAAAGCTTAATTAGCTTGCACAGACAGTCTCGTACAATCTCAAGTTCTTGCCAATAGAGTGGTCTGACTGCCAGGCAGTACTGTTTCATCGGCCTTTGTGTTTACTATCAAAATAAAATGCGTACATCCTTTCATTAGGAAAAATTCGGCTTGAAAAACATTCCCCAATTTTCCTATGTGTTCGAAGTAATTTATTTTTAGAACGAATATCAGCACTTCCGTATAAGCACCAGGCTTTGACCCATGCGTACATGTTTTAACAATACCTCTCTAGAAGCGGTTTAATTCACTAGTCATGCTCTTTTTTTTGGAAATAATTAACGAGATTTAATTCGGGGGACAGCTTGATCTCACAGATCACGATACTTCTTGATGAAACTCGTGTTCGCGTCATTCCAACCATAGTCCATATGGGTCTGGTCTTGAGTATCATAAGCAGTGAACTTAAATCCGACAAAGCTCCCACTGCCACAATAGTGTCGATTTTTTAACCCCGATTTTCTAACAACTATCAGTCTCTGCATCTCGTACAAGTCGTTTAGTGAGTTTGCGCCTTCCGACTTCCTGGTAAAAACTCTAAAATTGCCATGAAAAGTATTTCAAAAATCAAACGTTCGGAGTCGTCTTGAAACTGTAGGTCTCTCATCAGTTATTAACACACACAACACGAATGATGGGAGAAGTTACATACATGATTGGCCATTACAACCCTTCAGTCAGGATTACGGCCTAGCTTCTCACACCACTTATGTTGTGCGTGTTAATTTTATACATGAGTGGCGGGACCTACAGTTTAACGTCGACTCCGAACGACAAATTTTTGAGAAACTTTTCATGGCAATTTTATTTACTCTCAGAGTTTTTGCCAGAAATCTGCTGAGAGGAAGTCGCCGAAGAAATATTTTTTTTCATATTTCATTTTTGATGTCTGACCTGGGATTCGAACCCTGGCCTTTCGTCTAATAAGCCAACACACTACCCACTAGACTACGGCGACATTATAATATGCCTGTTCTAAATTATTTCTGGTTGGGTAAAGGACATGTAAGGACCTTCTATAGTGATTACTGTGATATATTTTCATGATTATTACCTTCTTTCTATTAAAGTCTTTAGGATTTTGGTTAATTTTTTATTGTTTTAATGAAAACCAAAATATTCATCTTGTACCATTAGTTATACTGCGTCCAATTACTGCTATTGGACCTCAGTTATACTAGCCCTTAATGTATTTCTTTACTAATCCACAAAACAAAGCATTTATGCAAGCGTTGTCTGCATTACAATTTGATCTTATAATATACACTGTGTATGATTCTCATTGATACCAAACAGAACAAGAGTAATACTCCTACAGACTTTTTAAGCTTCATCTCCATAAGGACTGATCTACTGACCCTTGATCACAGAGAAATTTTTGTAAAATTTATTAAATGAGGAAAATGAGGTTTTCGAAATACTACAACTGGGGCATTATATCTTTAATACCTAAACAACTTGACGATTTACCCCAAAATGAATCAGGAAATCAAAATAACTGCAAATTATTTTAACTAAGAAATAATAATAAATTATATTCAAATAAACGTATTTTTATTATTATTATTTCACTATTATTTGCCAATAGTATTCATAAATTAAAATTTTGCATTTTTGTGGCTTAACTAAACGAAAAATATCAAATGTTTTCCCTTTTACAGACATCATTATGGTGATATTTTATTAAAACCAACAAAAACGAAAAGAAAAAAAAACAAAAAGAAAAAAACTTTACAATTTGTAGTTTTCGATTTGGATTTGAATGTGGATTTGGATGTGGACCAACCCAAAATACGGTTGAAAGAAATCGAAATGACAAAAACAGACCTCCATTGTATGGATATCATAAGTCACATACAGTGTACGACAAAAATATAAAGTATATACACACACACACACACACACATAATCCTACACATTCATATACTTATACAACCTATTAAAAGCGCATTCAACCTGAATTTTAAATAACAATACGACTGAAATGAATGAATGAATAAATGAGAGAATGAATGTATGAGAATTCAAATAAAATGTATGAAGAATATATTACACTGTACGTACATACATACATACATACATACTACTATTTGTTTAAAAATATACGAGTATGTTTGTATATGTATATGCATGGCATTACATTTCATAACACTGTAGAAGAAACAAATAAAATTAAAAGAAAAAGAGAAAGAAAAAATTGAATTGTTTGTAGAACAATAATAATAGAAAACATGTGTTTCTAATGAAGATAAGAATAAACATTATAGTGTGTCTCTCTCTCTCTCTCTCTCTCTCTTTCTCAGTCTCTCCTTTTGCTATTAAACGCTTAAATAATTCCATATTGTGTATTTATTTGGTGAAACTTAATGGGTTAATGGCAGAGATTATGTGTGTCAGTTTAGCATGACATTTTTAATGTATGTAAATACATATTTACAATAACAAAAATAATAATAAAATAAACAAAACATTGAAAGAGTATTGATGAGAACAAGTGTTATAGACTAACAGTCGTAAATGTCTGTGTATGGATGTATGCCTGTATGTATGTGTGTTAACAAAATCAAAGTAAATAAAAAAAATCAAAAAGAATTTTTTTATTTCCAAAGTTATGCTAATTAAATACAAATAACGGTAACGAAGGCACATGTTGTACAGAGACTTAAAAGAATTATTTCAATTATTTCGATTCAATTTAATTTATTCAGAAGCTTATGTTGTATGGCAAGTACTATATTCATACTTTTGTTAACATACGGATTCCATTCCTAAGAAACTACTCATGGCCAAGGGTCAAGCCAAATTCCATGTAGTAAGATCTGGAGTGAAGAGTATTTTTATGAAAACATTCTGTATCGAACGAGAATAGGAGTAGTCCACCAGGAAAAGGTGTAGATAGGTGGCATAAAAGTTTTCAACCTTAAGTACGTACCTTAATTGGCCATTAAAATGCTTTAGTTAGGATCACGACCTAGCTTCTCACACCACTTATGTTGTGCGTGTTAATTTTATCCAAGATTGGTGGGTTCTATACTTTTAAAGTTGACTCCGAATAACTGATGTTTTGACAAACTTTTCATCGAATTTTTTTTTGGGATTGTTTTTCGAATTTCATATTGTTTGAAATGCTTGCCCTGGGATTTGAATCGTGGCTTCATGTCTCATAAGTCAACACCCAGCCTGATAGAAAACGATGACTTTTTAAGTTATACAATTAAAATATTGGCCATTTTATGGACTTTATATATGTATAATGGTATATACATTGTGTATTTACTCCTTTAATTATCTGCCATTATATTTTTAAATTGTTTGAACAATATTTCCAATCTGATGAAGATTAAATAGTTTAAGAATTTGTTCAAAAATTCAAATATGGGGCTAGTGAGTTAAAGATTTAAGGTTAAGCGATTTCTAAATGGATTTTTGTTTGAACAAAAAAAAAAAATTTTGTAAAGTATGTCAAACATATGTACATAAATAAAGACGTTTTAAATAAAATTTTGAGAAAAATAGTCAATATTTGTTCAAATTATAATTTAGTGTTCTCACACTGTTTTTACACGGAAGTAAGAGACGTTTTCTTTGAAAGAAAAAAAATTTAATATGGGGACCACATTATAAGAACTACTCAATCAAGCTTACTGAGATTTCATGAAATTTTTTGTTTACAATTTATAATGAATTTGGTCTGTTAAATAAAAAAATAATAATCTTTTAAATTCAGAAAAAAAGTTTGTTTCTTAAATCTTTTGTTTTGAATCAAGTGTCACATAACTTTTTAAGATTTAAAAACAGACAAACAATATTATTTTGATTTAAAGTACATACTAATGTATAAAAATTAATACACACAAGCTAAATGGTGTGAGAAGCTAGGATATAATCCAGATTGAAGGGTTATGTATGTATGTATGTAGTCGAAAGAAAATTAGAAACTAAACCATAATAAGGTATTGGACAATGAAAAACCCAATTGCTAAAGAGCTGTTGCAGTTTTCTTTATTGGCTTAAGAAGTTTGTAAAAGGTTCTCATTAGAATTGTAGTCGCTGT
The DNA here is from genome assembly GCA_005959815.1 of Sarcophaga bullata. Lineage (NCBI taxonomy): Eukaryota > Metazoa > Arthropoda > Insecta > Diptera > Sarcophagidae > Sarcophaga > Sarcophaga bullata. The sequence continues at coordinate 310,730 of QOCX01000062.1, forward strand.
AGTCTAGTAGGTAATATGTTGGCTTATTAGACGAAAGGCCAGGGTTCGAATCCCCGGTCAGACTTCAAAAACGAAATATGAAAAAAATATTTCTTCGGCGACTACCTCTCAGCAGATTTCTGGCAAAAACTCTGAGAGTAAATAAAATTGCCATGAAAAAGTTTCTCAAAAAAATCTGTCATTCGGAGTCCAGTTTAAACTGTAGGTCCCGCCACTCATGTTTAAAATAAACACACACAACATAAGTGGCTTGAGAATCTAGGCCGTAATACTGACTGAAGTGTTGCAATGGCCAATTATGTATGTTATGTATGTCTCATTAGAATTGCTTGTTCCTATTTAAACTGTTTAGACTTTTAAGATAACTTATGAGCCTACATTATAATTGCTCGTTCTTGAAGGATATGACATAGCAAGTGTTTTAATGTTTGTTCTTCCAGAGCCGTGTAATTGTCAAATATTGTTCAAATCAGATTTAGTAAATGCTTTAGAAAACGTATGTTTTCTGGGATAAAAATTTATTTTATCATTAGGTAGACAGACGTATGCAAAAGTCTCTAGTGTATGAGGAGGCTTTGCAATGCAGGCTTCTGCTGGATATTGTAAATGTATTATCGAAAATGATGCTACCGAATTGATGGGCATGAAGTGTATACATATACAGTGGCTTAAAAAAATGGGATGTCAGTTAGGAAAATTATTTTTTGCATTTAAGCAGGCCGTGTTTGGAATTTTAAAGACGAATTTTTAAAGAAGATTTTCGAATTAAATTTAATAAACAGAGGCTAGGTTGATCTGGTCTGTTAGATAGTGTGTTGTTTGTTGAAAATTTAGGTTTTCAGAAGCATTGGATTTATGAGAATTTAGAGCATTTCATTGCATAGGATAAAATATTTCCAATATTCTGTGAAGACAATTATCGACAAAAGATTGTTTTGTACGCATATCTTTTGGTGTAAAATTCATGCATCACTTTCCATTAGTAGAATGGACTTAATATTGCTACTGAATATGCAGATCTTATATCTGTTGGAGAGCTGGATGGAAATCCATACCATGTTAATTAGGTCATATGAGTGCTTTGCCTTTTACATTCTTTTCGTGATGCCTTATAAAAGAATCAGTTTTTAATATTTAAGCAGGCTATGTTTGAAATTTTAAAGACGAGTTTTTAAGGAAGATTTTCGAATTAAATTTAATAAACAGAGAACATAGTCGCCCTGGTCTAGACGTGAGGTCTGGAATCTCCAACAGAACATAATATAAACACGTATTACTTCGGCAACTGCCTCTCAGCAGATTTCTGGCAAGAATTCTGAGACAAAATAAAATTGCCATGTAAAGTTTCTTAAAAAGTTTCTGTTGTTCAGAGTCGATTTTCAACTGTAGGTTCCGCTAATCATGTATAAAATTACAACACACACACACACACACAACATAAATGTCGTAATCCTCGAGTTATTTTTATAGAATTTTTTAATTTTTTTTAGAAGCACACGTATACATAGCAAAACTATAATTATAAACATTTTAATTTTAAAAACATAATTTACAAAAATTAATTGCTTTTTTTTTCTAATCATCTTAAGCATTTCAATTCATGAATAGGGAAGTAAAATTTAAAATATTTCTCACCTTTATTAAAAAAAAAGAAAAAAAATCGTTTTCCACACCCCAGCTTTTAATATAAAGAATTAAAATTTAAATAATAATCTTATAATGTTTACAGTTTTGCTTATTTGAGTAATTTAATAACTAATAATGCGGGTTTAGGTTAATAAATATTCGTTTATAACATTTTAAAGTCGTTGTTAATAAATCACTTATGTATACTTGGCTGGTAGTTCTTGAAAAAAAACTACAAAAAAAACAAAAACAGAAAAAAGAATCGCGTTCGAAATCTGCAATGCCAACTGCATTTAAAAGTTACATTCTAAAATGCTACTAACTTTTTGGCTATACATACGTACATACATACATACATACATACGTACGTATGTATATATTTTTATTATTCACATTTATTCATATGAAGAAAATGTATTAAAAATTTTAAAATATTTTTTTTTTTAATTAAAACGTTACGTTTATGAAAATCATTTAAAAAATAAAAAATAAAAATTAAGCATGAATAGAAACCATTTCAGTCTTGTGAATGCTTAAGTTTTTGAACTGATGTGGTAGCTGAATATGTCTGTTTTAATGTGCCTCATATAAACCACTTAATTCGCACCTTAAAACAACAACAACAACAACAACAACAACAACACGAACAAAATTTTATTATTTGATTGTCATAAATTCAGTTGGTTTACTAATGGCCAGTGGCCACGTTAATTTTCTTTTACTGGCCATAAGTCAGTTTTTCAACAAAAAAAAAAAGCTTTTGAGACGTTATAATGTATGTGTGTGTGTTTGTCTATTTATGTTTGTTTGTTTTTTTTGCGCATGTTAATAAAAAATTATCGTAATGCATGATGGCATTTTCAAATTGTTGACGATACGAATACGATACGATAGAAATTAAAATTGGGTTAAAGTTCATTAACATTGTCTATTTCGTAAATAAATTATATTTTCTTGATTTTAAGATTTTGGTTGATTAACAAGACAAAATTCTAAAATTTTAATCTTTAAGAACTTTGTAAAGATGTCACGTAAAATGATGATAGAAAAAATGAATTTAAATTTTCAAAAAAAAAAAAATTCTTACAGTTGTTCTGTGCCGAATTCCTTGATAATAAATTAAAAACTAACATGTTTCAGCATCAGTGCTTCTTTTATAGTCTCTTAACTACACAACTGATGCTTGGCAATAAACAAAAAAAAAAAAAAAAACATGACATTTCATCAAACTACGAGTTCTTTTAGGTTTTTTGTAGACGGAAAATTTTGGCTTTGAATTTAACATTAAAGCCATGTGTTCAGAATTATTTTGGATGTCACTTATCAACTACTGAATGAATAAAACTAAATGCTGATATTATCACTTCAGTTTTCTTTACCTCTTTATCGCATTCATGATCAACCCCTAGGGCATGTATGCTGTCCATAGAGTGTAATGTTTTAGTTTCAAAGAAATATTTTGTGGAAGAAGAAAGCGGTTCTTTGTTTTACAAAAAAATTTGTGCAGCTAAAGAAAGAATTTCGGTGGCAATAGTTTTCGAAATTCAGTTATCAATAGATGTGGTAGATGAGTACTGTATAGAGGCATGAAATTTTCTTTTAGTGTCGTCCAAATAGCTCTACTAATTCATAAGATTAGTAGAGCTACTCTACTAAATCATAAGGTTAGTAGAGCTATTCAATCTTATGAATTAGTAGAGCTTTTCATAAAAGAGTGCCTTCGTTTACGTTCTTCAAATCGAATGAAAATCATCCAAATAGACTTCGAAACACAGACCTCTACATGTAAGTCGTGCTCTATTTTGCTAAGAGAGCATTCATGATAAAATACTTTTGAAATTCTTCTTCTGAATTCTTAATTCTTAAAATACTTCTGAAATTCTTAAATATATAATCACAACAAAATTTTTCTGATCATCTGGGGCCAATCAGTTTCTCTGGGCCAATCATTTTCTCTAGTTCCTTTCATTATGTGTTTACAAGTCTTTCAATATTTCCTAAACCTAGAATGGATTCCACAGTAAGAATCCTATTGCATGCCATTCATTTGTAGAAAATTTAGGTCTTCAAAAGCGTTGAATGTATGAGAATCTACAGCATTTCATTGCACAGGCTAAAATATTTCCAATATTCTGTGAAGACAATTATCGACAAAAGATTGTGTTGTGCACATATCCTTTGATGTAGAATTCATGTAGCACTTTCCAGTAGTAGAATGGACTTAACATTGCTACTGAATACGCAGATCTTATATCCATTGGAGTGTTGGATGGAAATCCATACTACGTTAATTAGGTTATGTGCGTGCTTTGCCTTTTCAATTCTTTTCGTGTTGCCATAAAAAAGAAACACTTTTTAGGAAAGCATAATGCCCAGGCAAATGAGAGTCCATGTGTTTTCAAAAGACTCCTTGCGTAAGTGGTTAAGTGAACTCTGTATTCATTTCCAATACTTTTGTTTTTATTCATCGTAAGAAGCTCTTCATTTGGGCATGAGATTAGATAGTCCAAGAGTTCATAGAAACGTCAGCAAACGTGCCTATTAGGCTGTTATACTCTTTTCACGATTCCGGAAAATTTTATGCTGAAACCATATGGACCTCTGAATCCATTTCTAACCAGTTTAAGTAAGTTTTTGGAAGTCTAAAGTTTTAATAATATTGTCTAGGTATTGAAGTCGCTGTAGTCGAGAAGGTAGAGTATTGGCTTATTAGCTGTTAGGCCACGGTTCAAACCCCAAGTCAAACATCTCCAAGAAAACGAAATAAAATAAGCAAAAACTTTGAGGAATTACCCTGAAAAGTTTCTCAAAAATCTGTCATTCGGAGTCGATCACGCCACGCATGTATGAAATTAACACACACAACATATGTGGCGTGAGAAACTACGTCGTAATCCTGTCTGAATGGTTGTAATAACCAATTACGTATGTACGTAGCTATTCATGTTTGTGCATGAAATTAGATCTTCCATACGTTCACGAAGATGTCAACAAATGTCTTTACTAGATTGTCATAATATCTTCATAATTCAGGACAATTTTATGCGAAAATCGTATCAATATGACTGATTAGACATGGATCTCTGGATCCATTTCTGACCAGATCAAAATTTTTCGTGTTCTCATAATGTTGTCTAGATGTCGAAAGATCTTTTAAACTGTTGTTAGATGAAGGACGCCAATGAGGTGAAAGATTTCTTAAGTTGTTAAAAAGTTTTTATAGGTTGTAGAAGATATTGAATTTGTTTTTCAAACCCTGATCATCAATACTTATCAGACACCTCACTATATGCAAACACTTTCGTTAATGTTATGCTTGTAAATTAATGGGGAACACCCTATTTGCTTGACTCCACTTAGAGATTATTTGCAGGTCATATCACGCATGCTTATCCTTTTTATAAATATTAGTCGGGACTTTCATCTGCTAAGGACTTACAGATTTGTTTGGATTTTGTTGTTGAGTGAAATTTTATGGAAATTCAAATCAAATAAGATTAGAAGTCAGTTTTACTGCAGTCCGTGGTACAGGGTATTAAGATAAGGTTTCTTAATCTAGTTTCAGCTGAAAAGGGATTCTTGTTGAGCTCTTGATTACCCATAATTTGTTCATTATTTCGATCCGCATATACCCACCTACTCTATTGTAGGATATAATATGCACGCGCAACACTTTCAATCATAGCCTTGACATATATTCTCACATTAAACTAAAATAGTAAAAAATCTTTTTCCGCAATAAACTGCAACAAATTATAAAAACAAAATGTATTGTGGCAATTGGCAAAGACAATTTAATGTAAACGAGTAGAGAAGTTTGACTAACATTTTTCATAGGCTTCAGGCCACAATTATTTAAGAGAGTTAAACGTGGAAATGCTGTTGTTATAACATGATCATGGAAGATAAAGTGGAAATACAACTTAAAATTTTTTAACAACACAACGATCGGTCTTTAACACTGCAACTGCAAATGAAAAGAAAAGATTTTTCTTTCTTTTTTTTTCTTTCTTTCTTTCTTGCCTTTTGTTTTCGTTGATCTGTTTCTGAGGCACCAGAAAAAAAAGCGAGTGAAAGAGAAAAAAAACTTTTCATTGTAAACCATAATTATGTGTTGAAATCTTGTTTTGTTTGCCACATAACAACCTCCAACTTTTCAAATACAAAACGGGACTGACAAACGAACACACAGAGAAAATTGCATTGCAACCGGTAATAAGCAGTTTACAGCACTTTATGTGGTTCATCTCCTTTAACACAATTAACCTGTGCCAGAAGATAGGGAAAGTATTTTTAGCTTAACAAAGCATTTGTAAACGAGTCCTTAAGAAAGAAAGGTAATCTCTTTTTTTTTGATGGGTTTTAACTGTTGTTGTTTAAGCTGGTGTAGCTACGATCGTTTGGTAGATAGTTTTTAGGGAAACAATTTCAATGAAGGGCTTCGAATATTCGTTGTATGCCATGACAAAAAAAAAAAAATAAAAAAATGTTGTTGCAGTTTTATTTGTTTTTTTTTTTTAAATGAGATGTAATAGTTGCCTTAAAAAAATGTTGTTGCAGATACATGCGGGAAAACTAAAAACTTGTCCAGGAAATCATCTTTAACTTGTTCATTGGCCTGATAAAAATTCTGTGAATTTTTTTTTGTTTTGTGTCTCTGCGGTTTTTTGTGCTTGTCATTGTTGATGCTGTGTTGTTGGTTTTTGTTAAATTTCATTTCAATTTTAGTTTCAATTCAATGTCCCAGTACATGTTATGAACATGTTTTTATTACAATTGCCAACAAAGACGTTTGGATTACATTGGTTTTGTGCTTATATTCGTAGCAAGTCTTAAAATTTTCATTGCCTAATGCACTGTAAACAGCCGTGCAATGGGGTATGTGGACCTAAAAACTTTGATTCCTTTCTGCAATGGAAAGCATATTTCAACCCATTGCCTAGATCTAACGGGAAGTATAGTAAGATGTTGCACAGATTGAAGACCTTATTTGATAACTTAAATATGCTGTTTACCTTTAACCACCTCAGTTTATAAGGCTTAACTAAGCATTGCTTTTTCAGTTAATTAAAGCAGGTTTTCTTGTTCTTGAACATTCTAATCAACATGAATGGACGGAAAATTTTGTATAATAAATCACTAATCTTGAATGTATTTTCTTAATGATATTAGCACGAGCTAAACTTTTTGGTCATTTTTGGTTCATAGCATTGGGTATCTTGAAGTCTCCTTATCCTATTCGTCTCGAACGAAACGATATACGAAAAATCTTTCTTCAGACACTTTCTCCCTGCAGATTTCTGGCGAAAACTCTGCGAGTAGAAAAAAATTGTCATAAAAAGTTGCTCCGAAAAGAATTTATCGTGCGGAGTCGACTTTAAATTATTGATTCCGCTACTCACATATAAAATTAACACACACACAATATAAGTGGTGTGAGAAATTAGGTCGTAATCCTGATTGAAGTGTTGTAATGACTGTAGTAATGTATGTATGTATGTATGTATGTATGTATGTATGATATTAATATGGTATGGTCACATAGTTCTTTACCACAAGGTCAAAATTGCAGACTTTAGTGTGGATACAGAACCTACGTCTGAAGTGAGGTTATGTAGATAAGATAACTGAACACTTACAAACAACATAAGGATACCTTGTATGTTTTACTTTCCTTATTTCTTTCCAAACATAGAAACTTAAACGATTTACCAATACAATCCTAAAAGAAAACGAAAAACGCTACAGTGTGCCGATAAAGGTAACTACTTTAAGAGAAAGTGAAACTAAGTTGCCACAAGCAAAGAAAAATAAATAAAGAAACAAACAAAGTCATACAGTAGTAGTTTTATTATTTTTTTTTATTGTTTTCTGTAATTGACATTTCGTTCCATTTTGTAGCATTTTATTGTAACCGATTTGATGCAACAAACTTTTTTTGCACTGCTTTCCTTACCATGAAGTTCAATACTTTTTTTTTTAATTTTTTTTTTAAATTTTTTTAACAAGACTTGTTTTTCGTTGTTTATAAACATTTAAATTTTTGTTTAAACAAAAAAAAAAAAAAAAAAAAAGACGAAAAACGTGCATTAGTAATGAGGAAAAAGATTATGAAGTTTTAATTGTTTTGTTACTGAATTGCGATTACGAGACTTTCAAATAATCAAGAGTACTTAACTAATTGAGTAATTGTTTGATGTAAGAAAGATTTTATCGATTAAATAAGACGTTATGAGGCCTTATATTTATCAGATATTTTGTGTTTTAATTTGGATTTTTTTTTATCTGACAGCTGAAGGTAACAAATGAAATGATACGATTGTAGAAAATTTGATTAATTAGTTTGAATCGGCATACAAAAGGGTTACTTAAAGTAAACTTGTAAGCCTAAGATGAGTATTTCATGCTAATGAAAAAATGTTTGATGAAACTCCTTTCCCCTTCCCTTCAAGAAACTAAATTTTTCAAACACATACAAATAAAAGTATTTAATTAAGGTGTTACAAACATCAATACCAATTTAATATACCTTTCTACTTACTACCGTAAAGGTTTCATAAATTAAATACAGGATTTTAATTCATTAACAAAATTAATCCATCATTTTATACAGTCATGCATAATGAGGTTATTGATTTATTGCCAGTGATATTTTATTTACTTCCGACTTGATTTTAAAATTGAAACGTTATAAAACAAAATCAAAAAAATATATTTTTTATTGTATTCTTAATTCTAATTTCAGAAGAGATAACAATACAATCTTGTTTAAATACGAGGGTGTTCCCATAACAATAAGCTAAGCAAGCAAATAAAAACAATAAATTTTGGAAAAATTTTTTCCTTCATTTCTCAACATGATCTTTTGTTTTAGTATTTGCACAATTTTTTTCAGTGACATTCAATGGACCCTCTGGTTTAGTACCGACCCCTTGTTTATAGTAAGAGCAGTTAAACACCTTTAAATAGTCATAAGCCCTAGTATTCTGCCTCTTTATTGTTAGAAAAACTTTCACCACTAAACCAGTTTTTTAAAGTTAGAAAATAGTAAAGATAAGTAAATAGTATTGGGTGACCCGATGATACCCTGATTGTTATCAGGGCCAATGTTGTTAGTGCTCATGATATGGCTCAACTCTAATTTAGCGAGCTCTGTGCGAGTGCGACCTAATTCATATCGATGGGAGACACTTCATGTAATTCCTCTTCTCTCTAAACAGACTTTACTAACGATATCATCCTGCATTCATTCATGTACAGAGGCCGTGGTTTCGATTCTTACTAGGGGCTTCGGGTGTTTGTGATTGTTTTCCTGACATTATATGTGATGATTACTCACAATAGAAAAATGAAAGTGAAAAAACAATTCTCGAAAAGAAAAATGACGAAGGTTTGTACACTGGTCGGTAAAAACGAGAAAATTTTTTTTCTCATATTACCTCCTCTTTCCTGTCTCATATAAATTATGTTTCCCGTATTCCAACCTATTGCACTGCATGAATCATCTCTTGAGTGTAGGCTTCAAAAAAATCTGAAATCTCGAAAATTGGGGAATAAAATCTTCTCTAAAATAATTTGGACTTAAGAACACATACTGCGCAGTGATAATGCATTGCAGCAGAAAATACTAAAAGGAAGTATTAGGTACATACTATAGGCTGTGATTTATAATCACTGACACTGACTGGCAATTACGGCAACAGGATTAAATTTAATAATAATTAGCTCCCCCCAAGCAATTTAAAGCAATAAAATTAACAATTAAAAAACAAATAAAAATTTAATTTAATTAATATTGATTGGATACAAATTAATCACTCATTCTTTCGTAATATCATGATTCATATTAATTAATTAAGACTTTTTATGGAATATTAATTAATAAAGTTTTTGTTTCGTTTTTTTATATCTTTTGCAGGTGAGTGAATTTGAGAAATTTGCACGATTAAAGTTTATTGCCTGTAAGCAGTAAGTAAGAATGTCTTTTCTAATATTAATTGCAATTAATTAAATAAAATTTTGAAAATTTTAATACTTATTGTAGTACATATTTATATAAATTTTAAATTGCATTAAAGCAGGAAATTTTGGTATACGTTGGAGGAATTTCTACAGTTTTTGAAATTGCAACTGAAAATTTCATAGATGATGAGCTTCCTTAATGGCTTTCTGGCTTTTTAATGTCTTTCAACATTAGGCGTAGGCAGACTTTTGCCTCTGTAGATTCAGTAAGTTCAGCTCAGTTAGTTTATTTGTAAGAAGGTCTTCGTTCTTTTTGTATAAATAGGCGATCGAGCTCTAAGTCAATGTATTCTACTGTTTGCCAACTTATCGATGACAATGGCTTAGGATGTCTAAAGAGTATTGTCCAAATATTTAATGAAGGAGTCGCCGTAGTCTAGTAAGTAGTGTGTTGGTTTATTAGACGTGAGGCCACGGTACAAATCCCAGGTCAGACATCTGCAACAAAACGTCATTCGAAGTCGACCTTAAACTGTAGATCCCACCCCTCATGTATAAAATTAACGAACAATATAGGTGATGTGAAAACCTAGGTTGTAATCCTGACTGGAATCTAGAATTGTCTTCAAAGCACACGATTAATATATTCAGGATTACAAAGTGGGCTTTTGTATTGTTACTTACATGGTACTCCTTAGAAGTTTATTCGGTGTATCTCTGGAGCAGGTACATACATACATAATTGGCCATTACAACTTCAGTCAGGATTACGGCCTAGCTTTTCACACCACTTATGTTGTGTGTGTTAATTTTATACATGAGCAGCGGGACCTACAGTTTAAAGTCGACTCCGAACGATAGATTTTTGAGAAACTTTTTTCATGGCAATTTTATTTAACACTCAGAGTTTTTGCTAGAAATCTGCTGAGAAGAAGCCGCCGAAGAAATATTTTTTTAATATTTCGTTTTTGATGTCTAACCGGGGATACGAACCCTGGCCTTTCGTCTAATAAACCAACACACTACCCACTAGACTAGGGCGACTTTTTCTGGAGCAGGTAATAGGACATAAAAACAATGGCTGACAAAGTAGCGAAATCAGATACAAAAATTATAATGCGAATCATTGATTGGCAAGGGACTTCATTTATACGTAACAGAACAATGGGAAAATGAATCCAATTGTATGAAGACCAGTCGGGAGTTTTTGGATGTATAAAAGTACAGACTTTGGGCTAAATCTTTTAGAATTCATCTTAGGCAACTTCTAGTGACCAAAGGTTTCAAGAATTTACAAAATTATCACCACGAATTTTGCAGAAACTGTAATAACACCTTATCTGGCCTTGTTTGTCGCTTGGCGGCCTAAGAAACAAGATTTTTGCACAACCAGAGTTTATCTACAGGACTTGTCTACTAAGAGGTAATTCGAATTAAAGCTGTGTCTTTAGGAAATGGCCAGGATAACTAAGAATTTATAGCCTCATGGTGAAATAAGTATCACAGTATAACAAAGATAATTTCCTTAGGATTTAAGTGAACCCAAAACTATCATACTCAAGGTCTATATTTCCTTTCACTCTCACACTGTAAACCACAAACCAGTGAACAGTCTTATTGCATTTCTGGAGAAGCTACTTGTGTTTTATAATTTTTTTTTCTGAGGATTACCATGACATTTTTAAAATGGATTGTTTGCAGTTGTTTAGCGCCAAATAAAAAACTAGGAACCTTAACAGGCTGCTTTGTATCTTTTACTTTTTAGTTGTATTTTTGTTTTCAATTGTTTTATTTGTTTTTTACGATGTCGTTCGTCATTGCTATGATGTTTTAAAGTTTGTATCTTAAGTCTTTTGTATTATTTTTCATAATCTTTCTTAGTCACTTAAGTATTTCAATGCTAATAATTATTTATTATTTTGATTTGAAGACAAAATAAGAAAAAGAAAAAAACAACAACAACAAATATTACAATGCATTTCATTTAAAATCCATTTTTGTTATGATTTCTTCACTTCACTTTATTATTTTGTTTTTTTTTTTGTTTTTGTTTCATATTTTGATTATCGCCAAATCATTTTTTCTTTGTTATTGTTTTATATTTATTTTAACCTTGTTTTGTTTATTTACCATATAATTTTCTTATAATTTTAAGGTGTTTTTTTGTATTTTATTTTGGCTTTTCTTTGTTGTTCTTTTAGTTACCGCTTCTAATGCATTGCAGTTGAATGTTCTCACTGTCTATGAATATTGCATTGAGTATTTAGCGATAGGAAATATTAGTAGTAAGTGTTATAGTTGTTGTTGTTGTTGTTGTTGCAGTTGTTATTGTTCTTGTGGCTAATAACAAAGATATCTAATGGCAAATAATTTTCGTTCTTATAAAATAACAATTACTACCATGTCACGTTTTACAAATATTGTAGAGTTTTTTTCTCTTTTTTTCTACTCAAAGTCGCAACCACAATAAAACTGCAAACGAATTCATTGATAGAAATAATTTTGTTTTTAATTTTGTTCTAATTTTTCCCTGTAAAAAAAAAACAAACCCAAAACCAATAATAATACCTCGATTACACAATTATTTCGTTTGATAATGTTTTTTTTTTGGCTATTAATTTTATCGTTTTAATATCGATAAATAATTTATTTGTAAGCATCATAGTCTGTGTCTGTGTTTTAATAAATCGAATGGCAAAAGAAGGTTTGTTCTTGTTCAAACATACTTCATTGTGTTATGATAGACCAACTAGATAATAGAAATTTTCTGTTTGTATTAAAATTCTGACAGAAAACTTCATCGTTTTGCAAAAGTCTATTCCATAAGGGGCTTGTTGATGAGGATCTGTACTTTTGCTATTCCCGTCTTTACACAAGCTTTGAGTATCGGAGTGGTAGCCTCTGATATCAAAAAGCTCACTTGAGCACGCATAGCGGCCCGTTGTAATGCCACAGGCAAACACAGCCCCTGTACTGACCAAGTTCTGCCAAAGCCGGGGAAAAGGAAGAACATTTTATTTTCCATTTTTATTTCCGTTTTCATTTCTCTATGCTGACAGAAGTCGTCTCTGTTATTTAAATCTGTTTCTTTGTTGCCATTTAGTGTCATGGTATTGCCTAGGTTGGAAATCAATCTGTGTACTCAACTAGTTGGCCTAGTTGTTATCGGTGATAATGTTGTTAGTTCTCATGGCTTGGTTTGGTTATTTTTATTCAGTCTAGGTAGGTAGGTAGGTAGGTAGGTAGAGGTGGCTGCCCATCCAAGAGAATTGGAGGGACACATTTAGGTCTCAATGGGGCCTATTGTATTACCACATTTCTTCGTTATTTCTAGTCTAGTTTTAAGTGCAAATCTTTCAAAAACTTTTAATTTTGTTGGCATGTTGGCTGTCTGGTGCGAGTGTAGACAAATATCAGAGGTGTAATTAACATCCATGCGGGAGACTTCATAGAATTAAGCTTCTCTCAACTAGACTTTGCAAATGATACACAGCCTGCAAGATGGCACTCCGATGCTTAGTTGGTAGTGCGTTAAAATGCATGTGCCTTGTTTGTGGGTTCGATTTCTTTCAGAGGCTCTGGGCGTTTGTGATTGTCTGACATTTTATGCGATGATTACTCACAATAACAGAATGAAAGTGAGAATTATTACTAAAAAACAATTCTCGAAAACAAAAGTGACGAATACATATATACACACTGGCCATTAGAAAAAAGTTGTCGTACAGTACCCCCTCTCTCTTTCTCTTTCTCTTTCTGCTATAAACTATATTTTGTATTCCAACACAATGCACTGCATGATTAGGGCCACGTCTTAAGTGTTGATTAAAAAAAAAAAAAAAAAAAAAAATGTGACGAATGTTTATACAACACTGGTCATTAAAAAATGTCGCTAACTACTGCCTCTGTTTTTTCTTCTATAAACTATCTTTTCTGCATTTCAACTCTATGGACTACATGGGTATTAGTCTGAAAAAAAAAGATGTTGTACAGCTAAATGGGTCATCTTTTCTTTACTCCAGAGCTTAAGTATACTTATTAGTTAATATACCCGTTGTGCTGAGAGTTCTGCCTTCTCGTACAATGCTGTCTGGGTCCCCGGACACAGTAACATTCCGGGAAACTGTAGGGCCGACAAGCTCGCCACGTCAATCGACGTGGGTATGCCGCTTACCTCGGTCAAATTGGCCATTGCGAGGAGATTCTTTTGAGACTCCAACTTATCTTGGGTCATCGAGGCGCCTGGTGGATAGAAGGCGTACCAACCAATTATTTGGACTTGGTCGTGGCATTATCTCAATAACAATGGCCATGCTTACAGGTCATTGCGTTATGGGTAGATACGCCGAAAGGATGCGGCACCCATTCAATGATTTCTGCAGTGAGTGTAGATCCGCTAAGGGGGAGGAGACTGTTATCCACTTTCTTTGTCAGTGCCCATCTCTTGCTAGGAGTAGATATAGGTTATTTCGGCACTTTAACGGAGCTATCATCTATTGACGTCAAGGATATAGCTGCGTTTATTAGACTTTCTGGCTGCTTTTCCGGCGTGGGGTCGTGCTTTTGTTGTGCAGCCCTTGCTTTGACCGACTTCTTCCTCTTCCCTGGCTTCGGTAGAACTTGGTCAGTACAGGGACTGCGTCCACCTGTGGCATCTTAATTGGCCGCTGTGCGTGCTCAAGTGAGCTTTTTGATATCAGTGGCTACCACTCTGACCTAACCGTACAAAGCTCTGATGTTTCGATGATATTTTCAATTCAGTTCGTTTGATGGTATCACAGACTGTGTGCATAGCTTTAAGATTTTTTTTTTAAAAACTATTCATCATCATTCTGTACTGGGTGAAGAGTATATTATTTTCAGCTAAAATAAGCATTTAAATGTTGGCCAAATTCTGTGACATTAAATGTTAAGTTTTTGTCTTAAGTCTTTCGTTTAACAATTTTATGAACGATTTTAAGTGCATTTTTATTACTTGGAGACGTATTTTTAACATTTCTTTGTTAAATTTTTTGGGGGATTAAGTAAAAGAATAGGTTTTTAAAAGAAAAAAAGAAAAACAATGTTTTATAAACATTTAAATGCATGATGAAATATTTCAATACAACAATTTTTAATAGCTTTTAAGTAAATAATTAAGGAAAATATAAAAATAAAGTGGCTACACTTATAAACCAAATGCTGCAATTAATTAAAGAAAGAATTTACGACTCTATTTATTACAGTTTTTTTTTCTATTTTTAAATAGAATTTTTATAGACATTCCAACTAAGAAACCCATTAAAATAGTAAATCCGCTTGATGTAAATTAAATAGAATAATTAAGTTACAAGGCTTTCGTTTAAACATTCGAAAGCAATTGCAAAAAATAAAAAATTATTAATATCGTATATACAAAATAAAATTAATAGAAAATCATATTTCTGAACGATTTTAATAACAAAAAAAAATTAAAAATTAAATCAATGCAGAAAACGTGCCTCGAATAACACACCAACAAATAGGTGGAACAAAAATTTTAATTGATTAAACGTTTAACTTTCAAAATCAAAACCGAAAAAGTGAAGAAAAGAGAAGAAAAAAACGAAAGAAAAGATAGAAAGAAAAAACCACCACAAAAATTAATCGATATTCACAATCGATGATTGATGTTAATGAGGTTTAGACAATACGTCAAGCAGCCATTCAGTCTCATGTTATTCATTCATTGGCATTTCAATATTGAAAGTGAAATGATTTATCTTTTGTTTCTTCTGTTATTTCTTTTATCTGCTTTTTGCAATAATTTTTTGAAGATGTTTTCTTATCACAAACCATTTTTAATGCGATCATTAACATAAACATTACAGCCAGGCATCACCAGGCATCACCAGGCATCAGTCAGTTAGTTTTAATGAATGAATGAATGAATGAATGATAATTTGTTTCAGTTATTGAAAAGTGAAGGCAATTTTGTTTTTTTGTTTTTGTTTGGTTTTTGTTTTTGTCTTTTTTTTGTCAAGCAATCACTTTTGCAACAGATTATCGTATTAATATGCTGCCAGCATATGTTAGTATGCTAAGCATGTCCGTGCAGTATAAATTATTTTAGCTTTAGGCTTATGATGATGGTATAAATGATAAAAGAATTTCATTTTGACACACTTATTTTAAATTATTTACTAAAACTTTTAATTGAAATCGTAAGTTGGGAAAATTTTGTTTCGAAATAAAAAAAAAATTTTTTTTTAATGGTTTTCAGTTTTTTTTTTATGCAATGGCTTAATGGTGCTTGTGTGGATTTATTGAATTCCAATTCTTTCTTTCTAATCTGTGTATTAATGTTTGCTGAAGTGATGTCATAATGATGGAGATTAAACAGTGATCACAGTATTGTTGTCAATCTGTTGTGTTGCAAAATAAGGCTACATTTTATGGCTACATTTGATTAGAAAGTTATTAAGAAGTATAGGCGGATAAAGTGCTATAAACTCTCTAATTCCATACAAAACAGTTTCCAAATATGTTTTTTGCTTTTCAAAATTTACTTTTCTTGCTATATTTCACTTAAATTTTTTGCCATTTCATTCCGACCATTTAATTTTTTAATTTCTGGTTTCATTTCTTTCATGAATTCAATAAACTTTCTCTGAAGCCAAAAACAAAAATTGAAACAAAATATGTCAACGAAAATTTTTGCCAAAAAAAAATTTCAATTTTCTTCTATGATTTTAACAAGCAAAGCAAGTAGGAAATTTGAAACGAAGTAGAGTAGAAAATTAAATATTTTTCCTGGACTTTAAAACAGTACGTGCTATATTTAAGCCATTATAATAGATTAAGACAGACAACATATGCAAGTGTTTTGTAAAGAAATATTGTTTATGCGATATAAAAAAAGAAGTGTTTTAAAGTACACACAATACACACACACACAGTTTAATTGAAAGATAATCTTAATAATTGTAATACACACAATAATTGTGTCTTAAGTCTTTTGTTTTTAAAGGCGTGTATGATACAGAAGCATAATGGCGCTTAGATCTACTTTGCTTTTCAATAATTACGCTTCTGTCTTAAATCTTTTGTTCACCACTATAGAATTGCCTTTGCAATGTATCATAAGGACTTTGAAAAAATTTTTTTTTGTTGACGATCAAAATTAAATTAAATTTTTATGATTTTTCTTACAATTAAAGAAAATAAAAGAGAAAAAACAATTTATAACTGCAATTAAACATTTAAATTGAAATTTATATTATAATTACAGACTGTATTGGCATGTGTGTTGAAAAGTCTCGGCAATTAAAGCCACAGCTAACAACGCAATCAATAAAAATAATCATAAAGATATTGCTTAGGTATCCATTGTATTAAGATAAAGAAATAAAAATAAAAATTATAAGATTTTTTATAAACAATAAACTCAAGACATGTCATATCAATGACTGCAAAAAAAAAACGAACAAAAAAAGACACCAAAATTATGCATGGGAAATCTATTCAAAACCACAAAAACACTATGGGGAGCGACAAATAAATTTTTTTTTTGGCAGCAACAGCAGCACTTTATTTAGGCATTTTGCTTTAATAACAGCTGAAGAAAATAAAATCTAACCAAAACTGGAGCAAACATATAAAATTTTATGCTGAAAACACAAAAAAAAAAACTCATGCATATATTGCAGAGTTTCGTTATGTTTAAGGTTTTCTGTCCGTCCGTTTTGCAGAAACAGAATCAGAAATAACACACACACACCAAGCCATAATTAAATCTAAGAAAAGCTTACATAAAACTCTTGATTAAATAAATAAGTGGTAATAGAGCAGCATGGCTGTGTTTGCTAACACATCCATGTAGCGAAAGGAAGGCGTTTTTTGTGTGTGTGTGTGTGTGTGTAGCTAAACGTCAGTCATATTTAGTTTATTTTTTCTCCATTTTTCTAACGGGGTATTTAAAAAATATTACGTCATAATATTTTACATTTTGAACATGAAACGTTGAAGATGATGATGCTGATGAAAATGTGTATAAACGAAATATACGTCTGGGGTTTATATTGCCATCATTATGTTTAAAATGTGGTTTTAATTATGACTGCATTAGATATGAAAATCTAAGAAAAAAATTGAGTTTTTCCGTCATGTGCAATATTGGTAGTAAAAATGCAGTTCTAACTTGGGCCCTCCAGCTGTATCTTACAAAACAAGGATATTTGCATGTTCCATGTAGACTTAGAAGTAATATTGTTACTTTACATACACACATACATAATTGATCATTACAATCCTTCTGTTAGGATTACAATCTAGCTTTTCACATCACTTATGTTGTGTTTGGCGGCGCAACCTACAGCTTAAAGTCGATTCCAAACGACAGATTTTTGAGAAAGTTTTCATGGCAATTTTATTTACTCTCGGAGTTTATCCTAGAAATTTTGATGAGAGGATGTCAGTGAAGGAATATTTTTAGGTTTTTTGTTTTGTTTGAAGTTGTCTGCAGTTTGAAATCTTGCCTCGCGCATAACAAACCAAAAAGCTACCTACTAGACTTTGGCAACGTCTACTACTTTAGCAGGGAAAATTATCACGTTGGGTTTATGGATACACAAGGAAGGCTGATTTTGAACAAAAGGAATTTTTAAATTCGCCGATAAGGATACGAAGATGCTAGCCCGTACTGTAAACGTGGTGATAATCGTCCTTCTCGGTAGAGTAAATGCCATACGGTCGAGATCCATGCTTTCCAGTAGAGGTCATAAGAACTCCGTAATCATATTTCTTTAATGAGTGCTCAAAGCAACTGCAATTTTGGCCACTCTAAACACTTTCGTTTAACATAGCAATGCCTTCAAGAGAGCGAGTGGTTCTTGGGTGCACAGGATTTCGCAACAGATCCAATTCCTAAAAATTTTTTTACCACTTTTTTCCACTTTCTCCACTTTTTAGCAGCTAAGTAAGATAAGCCATATGCTCGGTGTAGTGTAATAGACTAGAGTCTCTCGTAGGAATCGAACCCCCGATCCTCATGCTAATAGTCTAGCGTATTACACATCAGATTACCAGGGCAGCCTCTTATAAAGGTTGGAAAATGCAATGCAAAGCTGTGGAAAAAATTAGGATTTAAATAGTAAAACTTGAACTGAGAAGAACTATGTAGTTCGGTCTTTGAAATTGTCTTCCAATGTAATAAATAAGTTGGTCTATCCATCGTCAAATCTAACACCACACCCGCTCACTGTGTCAGAAAGTCTTGTAAGGCTCGTTGCCCATCTCTGGTTAAGATTCAAAAGTGGTTTTCTTCTTTTGGTTTAAAGAAAAGATTAAGAGGAGCAGTTAAACGCTTTTTATTTTTCGCATGCCTGCCAAATGGATGCACTTACAAGTACAAAAACAAACAGACAGTTTCTTGAAAACTGGTATACGTTTTAGGTTGTGTTTTTTTTCTTTGTCTTTGATACTGAGTGGTATTGTTGTTTGCTGTTGTTGGCATTCCAGTTAAAAGATGCAGAGCCCCCCAGACAAATATACAAAAAAAATTTTAAACAAATAAATACCGAAAGAAAAAATAAAAGTCGAATGGGAAAAATGGAAATCCAGAAGAGTTGTCTGTCTGTCTGCCTGCCTGGCTGCCATTTCAAGACACACATTTAACACATACGGATTGGAATAAGTGAAAGGAAATTTAAAACCGTAATGCAAAGCGGCGTTGTTATAGAAAAAAATAACGCACTTGCAACAACAACTGGGTAACAGAGAAACAAAAAAAAAAAAAAAAAATGAAAACAATTTTTACACTTCCATTCCATAAAAAAAACGGCAACAACAACAAAAAGAAAAGCAGCAACAGCAGCAAGAATCAGCAGCAACTGCTGGCTGCTTCACATATGAATGAGTAAATGAATGACAATGAACACAGGCAGACAAAGAAGAGTTACAGCAGCAGGAAAAGTAATGCCTTTGCTGTGGATAGACGACAAAGATGATGACGATGATGATGACAATGATGATGATGATGATTGTGTTGGCGATAATGTTGCCGAACAAGTTAAAATAGAAGTGGAAGTTGATGTTTTGCTAATGATTATAAAACTCTGGCTGCCAACTAAAAACATCTGCTTTTGCTTCTGCTGCTGCTCTTGCTGCTGTTGATGTTGATGTTGATGTTGATGTTGCTGATGATGACAGTACCGTTTGGTCATACATATGCATGACTTGACGCAATTGCAGCTGTATTTACTTAACAGCCAAGCAAGATTTTGAAATATTTTTGTTTATTTTTAAGAAAATATTTTGCAAAACTATCCATAGAAATAAACAAACAACAACAATAAATTGCATCTTTAGAAAAAAATTAAAAAAAAAAAATTAAAATTTTAAAATTTTAAACTCTTAATAGAATGGAAATTTCCTGAAATAGTTTCACAAATGATTTGATGATTTGAAGATATTAAAAGTATTTAATCAATGCAATTACAAAAACAAAAAAAAAAAAAAACCCGCTTATGAAAAAATAAAAAACCATTTGATTTCATAATAAATGAAAGGATTTTTATCTGCTCGATTGAATAATGAAGTTAAATAATCTTAATCGAGTGAAATAAACGACTTGAAATATGATTTTTGATTTTTGTTTTTCATTCTTTATAAATTTAATTTTATTTTTTTTTTATGCATTACAACAACAATGTTGTTATGTTATTGTAAAACAAGTCAAGGAGGTCAACTTATCAACTGCCCATTTACACACACAAAGCACACAAGCCACCACAGTACAGTCAGCACATCGAATAGTTGTTATTTAAACTTCAGCAAAAAATAAAATAAAAATATTTGTATTGCAAAGAAAACAAACAAATAAAAGAATTAAAAGAATTATACATCTGATACGTTTAGTTAAACTGAAGCATTTTCTTTAAATGTCCCAGCAAAATTTTAAAAAAATTTTCTCATTCTCGTTATTGGAGAAATATTTTCAATTGAATAGACGATTAGTAATAGCTGTCGGTAGTAGTGCAGGGTTTCTTGTGTTATCTTTAATCTCTATGGGATATCACAATAATTTCCCTCAATACTGATGCTGTAGCAGATGTCAGAATGTTGCTCGGTATCAGTAAGTCTTTGTCTAGTACTTTATACGTACTTGATACGTACTTGATACTCAATTATTTTTGTCTAACGTGAAATAACGCTGAAAAGGTTACGAGTCTGTGTCCTTTTTCCTAATCATGGACTTTACAAATTGAGCAGAAAGGACTCTCTTTTCTGATAAAATGTTCTTTGAGTCTACGTAGGGCATGGCTCTAGACCGTATGGTAGTTACTCTAATGAGAAGAACGATTATTACCACGTTCACTACATAACGTTGACCGTGACTTTGTATACTTATAGTCAAATTTAAAAACAATTTTCGTTCAATATGAGCCTTGCAAGTGTATCTATAACTCCACCCGGACTTATCATATTATTTTCCGTACTAAAGTAATAATTTTATTTCCTATTCTGCCTAGGATCTGCAAATATCTTTGCTTTATAAATTCCATCTTGAGGGTCCATATGACATACGTACGTAATTGATCATTAGAACCCTTCAGTCAGGACTACAACGTAATTTCTCACACCACTTATGCTGTGGGTGTTATTTTTATTTATGAGTGGCGTTGCCTACAGTTTAAAGTCATTGCCGAATGACAGATTTTTGAGAAAATTTTCATGGAAATTTTATTTACTCTCAGAGTTTTTGCCAAAAATCTGCTGAAAGGAAGTCTGTGAGGAAGGAGAAGTCTGACCTGGGGTTTGCACTGAGGCCTCCCGCTTAATAAGCAAACAAACTACCGACTAAACTACAGCGACTTCTGGATAGTGTGATGTAAGTTCATCATTGCTTTTCATTACAATTACCGAACACAAGTTTAGATTGTCTCAAAGAAATTGTGATTAAAGAAAGTTTCCAACTCTCTTTATCTTCTTTTCCGAGCATTTCTCTTCACTCTCAAATATATTCTGGCCTTATCATTTGCATGGAATGTTCCCTCTTGTAAACATCATCTGCCTGTTACTTGTATTACTATATGAACCCAATTCCCTTGTTTTGCTGATTCAGTTTCTCGAATTAACTTCATATGACTCGAGGTTAGTGCTCTCACTAACAGATAGTATTGTTAAGATCTTTGTATTTCTTATCCAAGATTATATAGAGAATATCTTGCATATACAGTAGCTTGCCAGATTTCTCCAATAGGTTCGAATATATTTCATACGGGAATCGAACTAAGTACGGGTATTTTACCATGTGTTCTTATCATTTTTGTATAAAACAAAATGTTTCTTCTTTTAGAATAGTAAGGAGCTTTCCTTCAATCTTACTACACAATCTAGTTGCAATGCATTTTTCAAAATCATGCCCCTTATTGGTTTTGCACAAACACAGAGCAGCTAGCTCAGATCGCTACGTTGTCTGATGAATCTCATAGTAGACCTGTCTAACCTTAGTCCTTATAAAGTCGCTGTAGTCTAATAGGTAGTGAGTTGGCTTATTAGACATGAGGCGACGATTCAAACCCCTGGTCAGACATCTCTAGCAAATTGAAATACGAAAAAATATTTCATCGGTGACTTCCTTTCAGCAGATTTCTGGCAAAAACTTTAAAAGTAAATAAAAAATTGTCTTAAAAAGTTTCTCGAAAATCAGTCGTTTGGAGTCTACTTTAAACTGTAGGTGCAGCCGCTACTCATGTATAAAATTAACACACATAACATATGTGGTGTGAAAAGCTAGGTTGTAATCTTGACTAAAGGGTTGTAATAACCAATTATGTATGTATGTATGAATGTGTGTACACCTGCAAGATTTTCCTACAAGATTTCTTTTCATCATAATACGAAAGACTTAAGACACAAACCTATTTCGAAACATTTTCTAAAAAAAAAGGTGAATTCTTTCGTTAGAATATGTTTTATTGGGTTATAAAGTTAAAATGCAAAAAACGAAAAACCAAAAATCAAAATCTAAACATTAAAACATGCATGTATGCAAGAATGTTGCTGCTGCTGTATTTTTTTTAATTTTTAATTTTCAAAAACATGTTTTTTTCTCTGTTTCTTCTTAAAGAACAACTCTCCACTTACGTTTATATTTCTTGCTAACTTTATTACCAAAACAGCACCTGTAAACAGTTTTTTATTTTGATTCTTTATTTTGTTTGTTGTTGTAGTTGTTGTTGTTGTCGTTGCCTTTGTATTTTGAACTCCAGAAACATGCGTTTACGGTTTGAAATACTGCGGCCCCGTCAATATTAAATTAATTAATTGTACGCGTCATTTAAGCAAACGTTATAAAAAATTAAAAAAATAATACAACAACAGCAACAACAAAATAATTTATTTCATATTACATTTGTAGTCGAGTTTATTTATGGGCTTCAAATGTTTAATTTAAAAAAAAAATTTTTGTTTTATGACACAAGCATTCAAGCTGCCTTACGTACGTACGTACATACGTCCTAAGCTGTAATCTGTGTTTTAATGTGTGCAATTACGTGAATGACATTTTGTGCGGGCCAATAAATTATGGTGTGAGTGAGAGTGAGTGTATGTTTAAAAGATTTTTGTTGTTGAAAATTTCAAAGAAAATAAATCATGTTTCTTATCATCCGTTTTACAATAACAAATTAAAGTTTTATTGTTTATTAAAGGTATTGTTTACGTAAAGTTGACTTTAAAAAAAATGTTGAAAATTACAGGAAAATTCATAAGGGTTTTGATAATTATTTTCATTCATGCCATGTCATAATTAATTTAAAGTGTTTGTTTTGTCTTGCTTCTGTAAGTAGGTAAGACAATCTCTTGAGCAACAGCAAAAAAAAAAATTGTTCAAATAGCTAATTTGGTAGTCGTTAGTCGTTAGTTTTTTTTTGGCATAAAGTCGTCAAGGACGTTGTTTTTTTTATTTTTTTTTCATTCATCTTGTTCGCCATATTTAAAAAGGTGTTTGATTTAGTAACTTTTGATTATAATAAATAATGTTATCAAGGCTGTGTTAGAATGTTAGAAAAAAACAAAAAGAAGAAAAACAAGCTGAAATGAAATTATTTTCAAGTTGTTCGTATTTTCCATAAATTGGTGCTCTTTGATTGTAGATTTTGTAAAACAGAAAGCAATTATTTCATTCGTTTTTAACAAATAATAATTGACATTAGAATTTAAGCTAAACACGCCATACAAATCATTGCTAGGGTGTTGGAAATCTTTGATGATAGATTTGAAATCCAACTTTGACACTATGGGGTCGCGTGCAGCCATAATATTTATCTTAAATAGATGAAAAGTCCCTTAGTCTTCTTAATCTACTTCTATCTGATTGTAGCACGGAATAGAAACACAGAATTGTTCTAACAGTCTGTCAATAATGGAAACTTATGTTCCTTTGCATTGCAGACATCTTAAGATAGAGATAGCAGATCGTTAACCATTTTGCATTGACAAACTGACATACGCTTCAAAATTATTCTTTTAGTTTGCAAAGACTAAATGAATTTATCTTGAGTGAAGGAGAAATTTTTATAATTCCGCAGAATGTTTTCATCGATATGAGCTGCTGCTCATTTTTGAATCGAAATAAATTTTGTTGATTCAAACCATAATTCCCGTTTAATTTTAATTAAATTAACAACGAACTTTTCAAGCTGGCCTACTTGGTTCACTTTACTTTTATACGCTTTTTGGCAGTTATTGAGTCGCATTTATTATTTAACGTCTAAACATGCAAGATACAGAAAGCATCTAAGCTTGTGCAGGCTATTTAATAAGAGTACATTTTTCTATCAACGCCGTAAACCAAATTAGTTGAACCCTTCAGCCTTAGAATTTAAAACCGCTTTAGACCATCTTTCTGGCGATTACGGTGACAAATTCAATCATTCTGTTACCTAAGTTGTACAATCATAATGAAAACCAGCGGCGAAAAGGAAGATATAGTGCAACAAAGTCCATCAAAATCATGCCATGAACTCATCAGGCCATTTGCTAACTTATTCAACACACGCGTAAACGAAAACTAGCGCCTAACATGCCGACTAACAATACTGCTGGCCAAATATCATTAATAATGTTGTGTTGTTTTGTATTACAAACCAAAGACCAATTCATTGCAAAACCCTGAATTGAAAATTTATGTGGATAGGACATAAATTGCGATCTAATAAGTGGATTACAAAGGCAATATGACCCCCTCTAGGCTATAGATGGCATCTGTGATCGTCTTGACGTACTGTTACAAAGCTTAAACACACTGTTGTAGGGCTTTCATGGTAGGGAACAACAACAATAGCACCCGAGAGCTTCCATTGGAAGCCATTTGTCGGAAGTATTTTCTGCTTCCGGGCTATAGAATAGCGCAAGTTGATGATTTTATCTACTTTTATAAGGAATATTGGTAATATGTTCCTTCGTCTTTAATTATATTTCAGTCAGTATGAAAGCTTTTTCGTCTGATCGCATATATCTTATAACCACTTCAAGTTGTCCACTGGTTGACATCAAGACCAGCATTTTAAGGCAGTTTCAAATGTTTATCGCGTGCGATAGGTTTCTCTAGGAGTTTTTTTATGTTGTAACGCGTTAAGCAAGTAAGATAAACGACATGACCGTATAAGTTCATATATCGCCGACGTGGTTATCAAAATTTTATACTGAAAACTTGGTTAAGTTTGAAAATTTCCGTCTAGTCAAGATAAGTTCTCACTAATTAAAGTAACATACGTTAGCTAAAGTTATACGAGGCGCATGTACCATATGGTGTATGTGTTACAATGTGGCACAATATTTCTTCTAAATTTTACGTTCGACTGTGAGGTGTTTTTCAAATTACGTAATTTATTAAAATTGAATTTATTCTATTACGAAACGCAAGATAAGTTGCATTATGGGCCGATTGTAAGAAGAAATGTGCTTAAAAGTCTTAACGCTTTAATGTTTTTTTTTATTATTTGCTAGAAAACCAATCACCATTCTAGTGGTGGCTATTACAAAATATATTCACAATTTACTGCATACATAAATCCATTCGATAAAGTTTCAAAAACTACTTGAGAAAAAAAAACTTTTGAAATCTTAAATCGTTGTAAAGTTTTTATGTTTTCATGCAAAAACCTTTACA
The DNA here is from genome assembly GCA_005959815.1 of Sarcophaga bullata. Taxonomy (NCBI): domain Eukaryota; kingdom Metazoa; phylum Arthropoda; class Insecta; order Diptera; family Sarcophagidae; genus Sarcophaga; species Sarcophaga bullata. The sequence goes on from QOCX01000062.1 coordinate 336,453, forward strand.
AATCCCTTAGAAAAAAAAACAAAAAACAATAAAATACAATAGAATTGCTTGTAATCCACATTGAATTTAATGTTCTGAAACAAACAAATTGTTATTGTGCCATTTGAAGCATTTAAATTCGAATAAAACTCCAGTTAAACATTTCGTACAATGATCCATTAATTCTTAATATGAAGGATACTTTCAGACAAATTACAACAATCGCTAGTTTAGAGGGAACAACAACAACAACTTGTGTCACAAAATTTATAAATTTAAACTGTTAATACATTGCCACTTACCACCAGTCACCACTTAATGTTAAAAAAAAAGAACAAAATCTGAGAAAAGTTTCAAAGTCGCCAAGAAACAAAACTTAAGTGTTTTGAAACAATTGATTTCGTTTGTTGCACATAAGCTTCAATTGCAACATTTTGAAAGTTAGTTTGCAATGTATTTAAAAAGAACTTCTGTTGATCTATGCAGTTACGACGAGCATTCATTATGCATAAATTATAAAAATTTTACATCTTTAAGGCTTAATGCGTATCCTATGATTTGAAAGTCATAATAGTTTTCGTTGAATTATGAATTTCTTATGTTTATTGTTGATTATTTCTTGTAATAATCCTTCACAAACTAAATCAATTGCTTTGTTATACGAAGTTTATAGTATTCCCACACAGTATTTTTTTGTTAATGTTTGTCCTTTAAATTCCTTTTCTTATGTGGATTTGATGAAATTTAAGATATTTTCGAAGGCCTGCATTCAAATAATTTTAATTTGTAAACGTGCTTGTGTCTTAAGTCTTTTGTTATTTTTTTTTTACTGTAAAATATTAAGTTTTAGTATCAAACAAATAATTTTTTAGGGTGGAGTTTTCATTACTTAAAGTTGTTTAAAGGTGTACTGGAATGCTTCCTGCATTCCATTCATTGATTTGGTTTTATGGTTATGAAACTGCTTGGAAAATAAGAAAGGAATTACAAGCGGCCAAAGAAAATTACATACTTTGAACTGTTTTAACCGCGATTGGTAGATAGCAGGGCCATAGATCTCTGTTTTCCTAAGGCATTAGGTTGAAAGTTAAACGACTTTTGAAGGCATGTTCATTTGTGTTAAATCCTAGACTTTTCGCAGTGAGAATTATCGGGTTTCTTTCGTTTCATTCATTAAAAACTATTTAAAATGAACTAAGAAAATATTGTTAATCAAGCAATCGATTTAAAAATCGAATTTGATATGATTTGAACATAAAAATCAAAATAAATTTAATTTTTTGTGAAGATTGCAACCAAATATTGAATGATTTTGCAAGACTTATCAAAGGAAATCAAAAAATCCAATGAAATATTTTAAATTTAATTAAAACAGCCTTAATTATGAAAATTTATAATGGATTCGCTTTGTAGAGATAAGACGATGGAGGTTATTGAACGATTGCATCCTCTAGCTGTAAGCTTTAAGAATAAATTTTTTGTTATAGTTGTACTTGCAGCAGAAGACAACATTGTCTGTATGTTTAAAATATTAAAATCAGCAGACCTCCAAGAGGTCTCATGTCTAACAAGTCTTCTTCTTCTTCTTATTTCCTAGGGGGAAGCACTTTGGTTGTATATCAGAGGCTGGAGAGGGATTTATCCTTGTTGACACTGGGAAGCATTCTAAAGCCTTATCAGCGCAGTAGTTTTGTACTTGATTTTGTAGGGGTACACTCTAACAAATATATTCAAGAAACACAATGTAAATAGTAGATTTGTTGCATGGAATTCTTCATTGACACTAATTGTTTTGTTAATAAATCTTACAAAGAAATTTCTGTACAAAGAAAAAAAAATATTATATTTTAAGCAGAGGCTTTAGCATTCAAACATGACGCAAATATGTCATGTTTTAAGTTATCACACAGCCTTTCCAAAAACAATCTTTATTTTTAAAATTATTTTGAGATTATTTGTTACAAGTCTGCTACATTGATATAATAAAGACTCAATCAAAGTAGTCACCGTAATCTAGTAAATAGTGTGTTGGCTTATTAGACATGAGGCTACGGTTCAAACCCCACGCCAGACATCTCCAACAAAATGAGATACGAAAATATATATTTTTTGTGCCTGCCAGCTGGTGTCTGCCATAAACTCTGAGAGTAAAATAAAATTGCCATGAAAAAAATTTGTCGTTAAGAGTCGACTTTAAACTGTAGGTCCCGCCAGGCTAGGTTCTAATTCTAACTGAAGTATTGAAATAAAAATTATGTATGTTATGTATGTGTATCAATGAGTTTCAATTGGGTTTTTCTCAAGATAACGTTGATATAATAAAGAGCGGCTTAAAGTAGACTAACAACCTGAACTTCTGGCACAGTAACACAATTTTTTCTCCACTAGTTTAGTAAAATGGCTAATACAGCCATTATTTTATGCTTTTATAATGATATACTAGCAGCTGTATTTGTATTTAAAAGCCATTGATGTATTGGTGTAGTGTAATTATAATTCATTTAAAAACTTTAAAAATTATTAAAATGTCTTGTATTTTTTAATTTCAATTATTTAATTACGTACGATAGTTAAGATATACAAACAATTGAAATAATAAAAGGAGAACATTTTTGTTTTTGCTTAAATAAAGTAATTTTCCTTTGGTTTTAATAACTCATAATAACGTAAACAATGTTTCATAAAATTGTTAAATGGCAACCAAGAATTTTTAAAGATTTTTCTCTCTCTCTCTCTCTCTCTCTCTCTCTCTATCAATTAAGGCATAATAAACCAAACAGTGTGTGTGCTGCTAGGTGGTAGCAGTAGTAGTGTAGTTATGTGTCTTAAGTCTTTTATTTTGTTGCCAATACATTGATATTTTTTATTTGTTTTTTTATTTCATTTAAAATGTCATCACATTACATTTATGTTGTCATTGTTGTGTTGTAAAATGTAAATTCAATTGCAAATGTTTCTTACACAAGCGATATGAAAATCTATTTAATGCAGCCACTTAATGTATTATAAACAAAACAACAACAACAAACAGCCTTTAATTAATTCAAATTGAAACCTTAGCAATTATATTATTTATCCGTAATAAAGCAATAAAATAATGTTTAAAGGGGCCACATTGATTTGCTCCGTAAATAAAAAAAAAAAAATTAAACAAAATCCGTAACTAACTTTTAACACTGCACTGCATTAATAACTACAATGAGCATCAAAAGAAACTGGACATTAAAAAGAAATATTCATTAATAAATTACCGTTATTTTTAGTTTAAAATTGTTTCATTGTCAGTTTTTGAAATTGGGAAAAAAAATTGTCAAATTTTTTTCGGGCACTCTCCTTAAGTGGTAAAAGTCGAGTTTGGTGATTGTTAGAATTTTATCTTTAGTGTACAGTTTTTTGATGCTCACTGTATGTTTCAATTTTTTTAAATATTAAACATTTAAATGAATGACTATTATTTGATATACTACAGCTGTATTGTCGGTAAAGAGACATTAAGATAATGTTTGTAGCACATTAATATAAGCAATCAAGTGATAATAAATTAAGGATCCAAATAAATCAAATACCAAATAGCCACCAAAGTAAAAAGCCTGCTCGTATAGGAATGAGATAAAACAATAAAAAAGTTGTTAGTTTGCCAAAGCTAAAGGCGGTGGATGAGGCATATACTTCCAAGGATAACTGAAAACACAGAAAAAAATTCAACGGAATGGGCCAGTAAGACTTCTATGAGTTGCGGGACCTCTTACTGCTTAAAGAAGTTCAATCGATGAGAAGTTTCAAGCAGTGACCTACATATTCTTGAAGTGATGGCATCAAAACATGTTATAATAGACGCCGGTATAAAAGAGTACTTTACTCAAAGTGATGGTGAACAAAAGAAGATATGAAGCGCGTAGTTTTGTTCATGGAGTTCTGATTTTTATTAGGATATAGCGCTCCCTGACCTTCCATGATGTTTTTTGTTATTTTGCGATAGAGGATTTAAACGAAAACCATTTTTTCTTTTTCTCTCTACACTACACTACACACAATAGAGCACATATTTTAAAGCAAAAGTTTTTGAAATTTTCTTAAGGAGTCGCTAGATGACAAAGGAAGTTAGTGGAACCATGTATCTGAAACGTTTTCATTTTAAGTCAGGTTATATACACACCGTAATCTAGTAGCTAGAATGTAGTCTAATTAGACGTGAGGCCATTGTCCAAACCCCAGGTCAGACATCTCCAAGGAAATGAAATTTTAAAAAAATATTTCTTCGCCGAGTGGCTTTTAGCAGATTTCTAGCAGCAACTCAGAAAGTAAATAAAATTTCCATGAAAAGCTTCTCAAAAATCTGTCATTCGAAGTCGACTTTAAACTGTAAGCATGGCACTCAAGCGTAAAATCAAAAACACACATACCATAAGTGGTATGGGAAGCTATGTTGTAATCCTAACGGGAGTGCTGTAATCACCAATTATGTCTGTTATGTATGTCGGTCGGGTCCTAATTTTTTCAAATTCGAAAAACCGTGAAACCGTGAAATGTAGTTTCTCCTGAACTACATCCTGGAATTCTTTTCTTAAGCTACTAAGCCACACCAATGTCATTAGTTTTACAGGGATTTCAAGCAAAAGGGAAAGGAAAAAAGGATTTTCATGTGCTTTGCAGTATATACTCTTGGCAGAACGCTGTCATCTTGACATTTAATGAGGACAGATAGATAGTATAAATTCACAAACGTGACTATCGCTCTTTTCCTGCTTATTGGCTCAGAACGGAACTGTCTTTGATGCAGTGGACTATTTAATACCCTTTGATGTTGAATAGTTTAAGGGATGGATAGCATTGTGTAAAAGGCAAGTCCAAGCAACCTATGAACAGTAACTCTGAAAAGCCTATATTTTCCGAAATGTCTTTATAAAAGGCAAGTCCAAGAAACCTATGATTATTATTACCTTAGTCAGTTATTGGAAACCAGCAATTGCTGGAAACCAATCCTATCGATAATAAAATTGTTTTCATTTTCTAACCTGAAGTACAGAGCATATCATGTAGTCGGTGTAGATCTTACCTACGTTCTTAATTGTTTCGTTTATCTTTTCGTTATGATTGTGTTTTTATTTCTTTGTTTTGTTTTTTTGTATTAAAATTATTATAATTATTTTTCATTATTTAATGGTTTTTTTTTTTGTGTTTCTTTTTTGTTTTTGGTTTATGTTTTAAATTTAATTTTTTTAGGTTTCAGTTTTCTTATGAAGTGTAAAGTACTGGGTTTTGTACCAAAAAAACAAAAAAAAACAAAACAAAAACACACTTTATTGTGGTAATAATAACGTTTGTAATTTCGTCTTTATAATGCTTTTTAATGTAGTCCAAGGTCATGGTTATAATTGTAATTTTTTTTGTTAAATTTGTCGTTTATCTTTTAGTTTTTTGCACTTTAAGGCACTTTATGGTAATTATAATGATTTTTCTTTAATTGTTTATTTGCAGAAAAAAAAAAAATTGGATGAGTAATCTTTGAATGTGCAATTTCTTTAAATTTCAAAAAAAAAAAAATCATAATTTCTTTGAATATAAAGATTCAAGATAATTTTTAGTGGCAATTAACATCTAAATTCTTAGTAAGTTCTTTTGCTAGCTACATTATGGTGTGACATTTAGTTGGTTGGACACAATGGGTCCAAAAACCACCAAGTGAAATTACAATTACTTAAATTGGAATGCAACAAGGTTATGATCCTCTTCGAGAATTTGGAAACATCCTTAATTATCAAAAGATTCTCTATTTATATGCATACATACATAATTGGTCATTACTTACAACCCTTCAGTCAGGTTAACGATCTAGTTTCTCACATCACTTCTGTTGTGTGTATTAATTTTATACCTGAGTGATGGGTCCTACAGTTTGAAGGCCACTCCGAACCACAGATTTGTGACAGAAACTTCTCATGACAATTTTTATTTACTCTCACAGTTTTTGCCAAAAATCTGCATAAAAATCTGCATTATCTGCATATTTCGATTTCATGGAGAGGACTGGCCTGAGTATCAACCGTGGTCGCAAGTCTAAATAGACAACATAATACTTGCTAGCTAATGGTTGCTACTGAATTATGGTGAGGCATAATTACTTTTGCTTGAGCATAATCACAATGAGTCCAATGACTTGCGATTGAAATTGTATTTGTCGTCAAGGCATTATACACTTTCAAATCTAAATCAAAACGCATCAAGTTTATGATCCTCTTTGTATATTTTGTAGATATCCTTAACTACCACAAGTATCTCTATTTCCAATTTTAATTTGAAACGCTGCCTGCTAAAGTGTTAAAAGCACTTTTCTAACTGACATCATATTTTATGAACACGTTTTCATTTTATTTCGTACCCTGTAATCCAGTTACTGTAGCCTTAATGTGGAAGTTAGTGTGTTGGCTTATTAAACGTTAGGCCATGGTTCCAACACCAGGTCCTACATCTCCAACAAAATGAAATTTGTAAAAATATTTCTTTGGTAACGGCATATTTCTAGCAAAGAGTTTGGGAGTAAATAAAAAAGTGCCAGGAAAGGTTTCTTAAAAAGCTGTTGCTCGAAGTCGACTTTAAACTGTAGGTTCGGCCACTCATATATAAAATTAATAAACACAACATAAGTGGTGTGAGAAACTACGTCATAATCCTGATTGAAGGGTTGTAATGTCCAAGTATGTATGTATCCGATACTGTAAATTTATATCATCCAGAAGTAGCCAGAATTGCAAGGCATCCTAATAAACTAAAGGCTTTTGCATACCTCTGCCTGCTGATTAAAATAAATTTTTATCTTAGTAAACATACTAAGCATTTCATAAGCACTTTTTGTTCCATCCATATATACCAAGCACCTTAATTTTAAATAATAACTCTCGATCATAATTGCATTAATTCTACAAATTAAGAGATTAAATAAATATTTTTGTGTTTCTAAATATTTTTTTTTTGTTTTTGGTTTTTGATCAATTAATTAATACGTATTTCATTTGGTTCTCATTAAAAATCAACAATTATTTACGATTTTCTGTAATAATTACGGCAAATATTTCATAAGAAGTGTGAGAAAATTCAATAAAATCCGAATAGCAGCGTATGTTTCCTAAGTCTTTTGTTTTAATGGCACAGAGACTGACAGACATGCTGTTGTTCCTTATGGCTTTTATGGTGAGCTTTACATTAAGAAGTTGTTGTATGATTAATAATAATAGCAACAACAGTAATATAATATAACGCAATATGAACAAATGCCATAAAGTTTGTTTCTTAAGTCTTTTGTTTTTTTAACAAAAGTGTTTGTTACTCATATTTTAATTGTTTTGGTAATAAAACAAGAAAAAAAAAAGCTGAAAAACAGAAGAGAAGAAAAAAAAATCGTTCATAATTATTGTTGTTCTAGTTTATTGCGAATGCATTTTTACGATGGAAATGTTGTTATAAATACGGATATTTAACACATAAACAACAATCATACAACCACTCCTTTATTTTTAAGCATTGATTGTAAGTTTAAACATATTAAACGTTTATATGTATGACCATTGGGCTCGCTTGCTCTATGCGATTACAATAGAAGTGAGTTTTAATGTTTTGCTTTGATTTTTTTTTTTAAATTGGTTATGTACACTTCAAGCAATAAAATACAGTCAGTTTTTGTTAGCAATTTTATTAAATTCTATTGACAAATCATTGTTGTTGTTATTGTTGTTGTTGTTGTTGTTGTTGTTAAATTGTCAAGTTGGCCTTTAATAGATTAAGTCTGCTTACTTGCCTGTTTGCTTGGTTGCCTGCCTGCCTGTCTGCCTGCCTGCCTATTTGTAACAGACAAACGCACAACACTTGTTGCTGCCACTGCTAATGGTTTTTTTTAGAATTTTTTTGTGCGATTCTTTTAGGTTGCATAGGAGTGTTTAAGTCTTTGATTTGATTTTTTTTCTTAAGATTTAGTATGTCAAATAAATTATTTAAATTATTACCGTTAAGAACAATAACCAAATGTAACGTTCTTTATGGTTTAAGCCAGAAGTGTTTACAATACAAACCCATGGTATTGATCTGAACGTTCTTTAACGCATTGCATGTTCTTACATTCGATGTATGCTGGTATATTTTATTTGTATTTCTTTCTTCTTTATTATAATCGCAGTTGTTGTTATTGTTGTTGTTGTTTGCAATATGTTTTTGTGAAAGGTTTCGTTGATAATTATTTGTGGCAGTTTTTTTTTTAATGTTTCTTTAAAATGCGTAGAGGAGCCCTGTCTGGCAATTTGAGCGTGTGTTTTTCGGTTTTTTTTTTCTTACAACTTTGTTGTTAATTTATGCATGCACTCGATAACAGCAACAAAAACAACAGCAACAACAACAACAATAACTATTATGAATACAACAGCAGAAATATTTATTAAATATTTGCAAATATTTTGTTGTTGTTGGGCGTATTTTGTTAATTTTTTTTTTCACTTTTTGTTTCTTTATTTCTTGTAGAAATATTTTCATTTGCATTCTTTTTCTTTTTCTTTGTTTTTTTTGTTGTTTTGTTGTTTTGTTACTACTTGACCCCATTTCATTGCAAATATGCATTTCAAATATCAAATAGAAAATGATTGCGCATAGTTTTGTAAACAGCGTGTAAATATTTGTATGTGAGCTCACGACTTAGAGTGAAAATAATTTTGTTTGTTTTTTATTTTTTATAATTCATGTTCATATTTCCTCCACGTTCTTTTTTTTTACTACTTTGTATTGCTTTTCTATTTGCAAGAAAAATTTATAACTTCAGGCATTTGCTTAGAAAGTTTGAACTGGGGCAGGCCACCCAAGCGTTTGGCAAAAAAAAAAATGCCGATAGAATTTTAATAATTTTAAAACAATAACAATAACAACAATAACGCAAATACATACACAAAATATTTGTATTAAAAAATAGTTTTGATCTTCAAAATAAAAAATTCAAGAATTTTCTCCTCTTAAATGACATTGTAAGGCCTTGGGCCATGTTAAAAACCTAAGAACTTTAATTTCAAACTTTAGTCATACATTGGAAACCCCATTTGGAAATATGTAAGCTTAGCATTGACACAATGGAGTAAAAAATGCCGTCAACAGAACTGAAGCAGCTATGAATATAGCTTCTACTTAAGGCTATATAAAGGACACAGTAAAAGTCTGCTCAAACTCCAAAGTAGCGCCTTTAGGATAGTATAAGTATTACTGGACACTTCATTCTGTGTTACGAGAGACATTACCCTTGACATCAGTCTGCAGATAGCAGCCGCTGCATTGAAGAAGGGAAGAAGTAAACTGTTCTTCATACATCGAGTGTAAACCTAGCATAGAGGAAGAAATGTCTGATCTTTTACTATGCATTTTGATTTTACTAATCTGTTGAGCGTAGACTTTATCAGTGACTTGAAGTGGCTTCATCAGAAGCTCTAAAAGGTTTCAGTTTCTATTTAATTGTAACATAAGATAACATAATTAAAAACCTTCAGTCATAATTACAACCTAGTTTATCATATCACTTATGTTGTGTGTGTTAATTTTATCCCCATGAGGAGCGAAACCTACAGTTGAAAGTCGACTCCGAAAGATAGATTTTTGAGAAACTTTTCAGGGAAATTCCTCAGAGTTTTTGCCATAAATCTGCTGAGTAGAGATGTCGCAGAAGAAATATTTTTTGAAATTTACTCTCAGAGTATTTTGACAGAACTCTGCTGAGAGGAAATCGCCGAAAAAATATTTTTTCGTATTTCATTTTGTTGGATATGCTTCCCCTGAAGTTTGAACCGTGGCCTGATTTATAATGAGTCAAAACACTCCCTTTTAGACTACGGTGCATTGATGCTTTAAACTGCATTGATGCTTTATCTGATCTCACGTGATATCGCGTAATGGGAAGGCATGCGGAAAGACTTAGTTTAGCTGCTTATGTCTTTTGCAGAGATTGTGGATTGATTAAAGAGGAAAATAATAATTCTGCCTCTAGATTGACGAAACCGAGAGAATTAGATTCAGTAGTCTAATATATGATAGTCTAGGGGAGCCAAAGTTACGTTATACTTGGTTGATCATTAGAATCGTTAAACTTTTATGCTGATTTTTCGCTTGATTCTAAGGGAGGGAGTCATACTTTAATGAGAAGCTCTGATGCTGATTGTGGAGACTGGTTAATTAGAACATGCGCCTAGGGCATCGTGTCCAAAACGGATCACTATATGTACTCCAATTAGCATTGAGATTTCACTAAAACATCTTTCGATCTTATTCAAAGAGAAACAATTCAAGAGGAGCGTCTTTACAGAACTGAAATGTTGATACTGCGCTGGGTATAGCATCAGCAAAAGTAATTGGCCTAAAAGGCATGCTTTGAAAATTAATAAAAATAATGTTAAGCATCAAGTTTCAAAAGGACTGATATTCTCCTTAAGGAGTTTACAAATAATTAACAAAAATTAATTTAAAAATTAACACACAAAATTTGAAGAAGATTTTCTTAACCTTACGGAAAATGAAATTTGGAAAAATTTTACCACAAATAGGCTGTAAATCTTTATATGACTGTGTGCGGCAGAGAGTAACAAAAAACTGAAAGAAATTTTTTCTTGGTTTTAAAGATTTTTGAATAAAATTTTCTCGAATTTTATTTTCCAAAACAAAACACCAAAAATCGTTCAATTTAATAAAAACTTAATCGAAAGTGAAATGATTTTTAATTTAACATATCCAATAAACAAGGTATTGTTTACACATTTCAGTGAAAGGCAGGGCCATAACAGAATGGTCAAGGTAGTGATGTTTTTTTGTTTTTCTTTCTTCTTTTTCTTTAAAATGAAACCTTTCTAAATTAAATAATAGGAAAGTCAATAAAAAAAAAAATAATCATTGAATGAAAAAAATAAATTTAAAAAAAAAAACAACATCAAAATCAACATAAAAAAGAGAAAAATTAATACCAAGATAATAGCCTTTTTGAAATGAAATTAAATAATACATACACATACACATACACATACACAGGTATTGAATTGAATAACATTGAAAAGGAAAAGAAAGAAGGTAAACCACCAGCCAATATCATATACAAGATATGTTTTAACTTTCACTGGCCAAAAAAAAAAAAAGCAAAGAAACATAATAATGATGATCAAAAATTTCATTTAATTTAATATCAATTATTAATTAATTAATTAATTAATTAAGTTTAGTTAGTTCAAACCTTTTGGTATAAAGATTACAGATTACAGATTACAAATTACAGTTCACTGTATCATATTGCTCCTGTTCATTAATGTATTAGAAGCCATACTGTGTTACACAAAATCTTTTGTTAATTGACGTTTGCTAGCCTTTTATACGCTCATAAATTATATTCGTTTAGTTTTGGATTTTACTTTCAACACAATACACATTGAAAACCTCAAAGATCATTGATTTCGTAAAAGTAGCAACGAATTTAAATTTTATGCCGCACACACGATTGAATTATTCGTTGATTTAACACTTGAAACCGCCGTTGACAGACAGAAATTAATATGCCAAGATATAAAAAATAAAATAAACGAGAGATGATTTATAGTTTTCGAATGCTACGTACGTATATGATTTGCAATCAAAAAAAGTATAAAAAGCTTAAATACTTTACCTTAATTTAACTGTTTAGCAATTATTTTAATTTTTTTTTATAAAGAAAAAGAAAAACAATAAAATATTCTTTATATTATTGGCAGTGTGTTGGCTTATAAGATGTGAGGCCACCGCTCAAACCCCCTAGGTTAGACATCTCTGAGAGTAAATAAAACTACCAAGAAAAGTTTCTCAAAAATATGTCTTTCGGAGTCGATTTAAAACTGTAGGTTCCAGCACTCATAAGTAGTATCAGACGTAACATAAGAGAAACATAACATAAGTAGCATGATAAGATAGGTCGTAATCCTGACTGAAGGATTGCAATGACCAATTATGTATGCATGTGTAATTGAACTTCGTTTGAAAATTCTTCTCTTCGGACAGTATGAGTGTACGTCGAAAGCAGCTTACATGTCAGCAGCATCACCACTGAAATATACCACAAAACTGAACTCATTTAGGACATAAACTTAAAGAATTAAGGTGATTTGCTTCAGAATGATTTAGATGTAGCATCCTGGGTAACAAAAGGAAAGACCAACGTAAGAAATGCGTGGAAGACATCAACAAGGATTTCTTTCTATTATCAGTAGACGAAAACAAATCCCTAGTAGTACTTAAACGAACAGTTTCACTCAGCTTTAATAGCTTTTGGTTCCGTAGTCTAGTAGGCAGTGTGTTGGCTTATTAGACGAAAGGCCAGGGTCAGACATCAAAAACGAAATATGAAAAAAAAATATTTCTTCGGCCACTTCCTCTCAGCAGATTTCTGGCAAAAGCTGTGAGGTTAAATAAAATTGCCATAAAAAAATCTGACGTTCGGAGTCGACTTTAAACTGTAGGTCCCGCTACTCATGTATACAATTAACACACACAATATAAGTGGTGTGAAGATGTATGTTTAATAGCTCACATGATATTCTTCTAATGTGATGTTCTACTCCACGTTATAATGTGTCTTAATATATCCCAACACGGGTACACTTATGGTTGCCCGCAAAAATTATTTCACATAAAACATCATTTTAAGGCGGCCAAAAAGACTTTCCAATATAAAATACTCACTTGAATCTCAAAGTCTCGTAGACTATTTCAATATGAAGACAATAAATGAGCAGTCTTTGTAAATATTATACTAAGCATGCCCACCCTCATGAAGTTGCCGTAGTCTAGTAGGTGTTATATTAGCCTTTTAGATGTGAGGCTTTGGTTTAAGCCTCAATCCAGATATTTCCAACAAAATGAAATACAAAAAATATTTCCAGATTTCTGCCAGAAGCTCTGAGAGTAAATAAACAATTGCCATGAAAATTTTCTCAAAAACACTATCTTTCGGAATCGTTTTTAAACTGCAGCTCCCAGTGGCAATCTTTTTCACGATTTCTAAAAACTCAACCAAACGTCACAATTTTATTTAATGCTGGAACCGACCATAGTATTTGCGAAAGATTACAAAAAAAAAAAAAAAAAAAAAAAAAAAATTGGGAAAAAAAATGCGATAAAATTTTGCATGATCTAAGAACACATACTCGTACATATGAATTACAATCCTAAAGTGAATAAAAATAGTGTCTCTAATGGAGCATAAGACATGAATTATTATTGCCTCCATTCAAATATGTTTAATGACTGTAATGGTTGCCCCCACAATGACTGGGCACGAATTGCTGAAAGACAAAAATTGATTTTCCTTACACTTAAAGTAGCATAACAATAACAATAACAATAACAATAACAATAGCAATACAACAACAACAAAATGATGTATTATTTTAAGAAAATATTGAATAAAGAAATCCAAATGCAAATACAAAAAGAGTGTCGGTAAATATATCATGTTAAACGACATTGAATGATTAATTAATTGCCAAATAAAATAATTATTATTGTGTTGTAAATAATTTATTAACCAAAAATAAACAAAATATTTACTTTTCTTCTTCTATTTACAGAATATTTCTATTAAGCACAGCAGCTTTACTGGCACCCTGTCTAACAGATGCACAATTTCATCATTTTGGTGAAGCCCTCAATACATCACCGTTGGGTTCGGAATGTGCTTTAATACTGTCCGGCCCAGGCAGATCATCCGTCTACGATTATAGCGTTAATTTATTTCGTGGCGCAATGTAAGTACAAATCATTTACAATCTGTTAACACATGTTAACACAACACCACCTAACAAAACAACGCCTTTACATGTGATTCACGTTCTAATAAAATCGTAAAAATAGAAGAATTTCTTAAGCATTTCAAATTTTCTGTGTCTTTATTTGCATAAAAACGTATCATAATCATCATCATTACAATCATCAGCAATTTGTCATTCAATTGAATATTCAAATGCATGACTATGTACCATGATATGGAAATAATGTTACGTTATTAAGCGTTGTAGGCTGGGGGCTGGTATTTGGAACAAAATTAATTTTTCAACGCATACTTGAGGATTTTTATGTCTGTGAGTTGGCTTATTAGACACGAAGCCACGTTTCAAACGAAACGAAAATTGAAAAAAGATTCCTTCGGCGAATACCTCTCAACAGATTAATGCAAAAACTCTGAGAATAAATAAAATTGCCATGAAAAGTTTCTCAAAAAAAGATCTGTCTTTCGGAGTCGACTTTAAACTCTAGGTCCTGCCACTCATGTATAAAGTTAACACACACAATTATGCATGTATGCATGTGTGTGTTAGGATAAAATTGGCCTTAAACAAATCCACCACTCCAACCTACCCAGTTACTGTACATGTATGGTCTGTATGGTACATTCAATATACATTTTATATGTTTTCTGTCTGCACAACACCTCTCGTTCTTTGTGAATTATTTGCATAGATGAGCTTTAAGATTTGTTTTCTTTTTTTTTTTGCAAAATGTACCCGCCTACACATTCCTAAAATTTGATTTTTCTGTCGTTTGTTAGCACATCGAATCGTTTTATGTTCGAAAATTGTCAAATATTACCACACACGTCGATTCAATTTGAATAATTGCCCATAATTGAGGTATTTACTACGGCCGTATATTAATTGTTTAAACTATACTCAGTTGTACATAATGTGGCAAGTAGTTTGGGGGTATTTGGTAAGAAGTATTTCGTATTTCATTACAGTGAAACCAATTGAAAACTAATCATGATCATCAGTTTTTTTACACCTAAAATTGAAGCTTAAAATCCAATCCTTAATTGTTAATTGAAAAAATTTGAATGGTTAGTGAACAAGCTTCTTTGGAATTGCATATAAAATGGCTAGAAGAAAAACTTGATTATTTTCCCATGAAATTGTTGACTTCATTTAGCATAGTCAGAATAATTTTATTGCAATCAATTGTACATCATTTTGTTGCATGTCTTTATAGCCAATTAACTGGCACAATAGATCTGCACTAGCTGGCTTCACTAGCTGGCTTCACTAGCTGGCTTCACTAGGCTGCTTCACTAGCTGGCTTCACTAGCCGGCTTCACTAGCTGGATTCACTAGCTGGCTTCACTAGCTGGTTTCACTAGCTGGTTTCACTAGCTGGCTTCACTAGCTGGCTTCACTAGCTGGCTTCACTAGCTGGCTTTACTAGCTGGCTTCACTAGCCGGCTTCACTAGCTGGATTCACTAGTTGGCTGCACTAGCTGGCTGCACTACCTGGCTGTACTAGCTGTATTCAGTAGCTTCAATTAAGTTACATGTTTAAACAGCAAAATTATTATTCCTGCCAATATGGGTGCAGTTTTACAGCTAGAGAATGATTGCATAGCAGCTTCCGGGGGTGCTGATCAAATGCGATCAAAACTTATGATCAGCTTCGCCTAGAAATATTTTCGTTGTGCACTGTATTCTGTATTTTTTTTGTATGTATTGTATGTATATTTTTGTATTGTATGTAGCTGTGATGAAGAGATAGCGCTGCTTGACCTACCATGCTATACGTTGTTATTTCCTATGGACGACAGTGGAATTCTGAAGTAATTATTTGAAGAGGATTTAAGAAACTTCATTCAATAATTCGAAAACCGTTTGTTTTTCTTCTCTCTCAACTTACTACCATAGACTTCGCACATTAAAGCACATATTTTGGAACAAATAGTCTTGAAAGTCCCTTAAAAAGTTTCCAAAAAGGCGTTGATGGACGCATGTGAATAACATGCTTTGTTTTTATGTCTATTAAATCGGGTAATATAGTCGCCGTAGTCTACTAGGTAAGGCCTCGTTTCAAACCCCAGGTTAGACATCTCAATCTAAAAGAAATATGAAAAAATATTTCGTCGGCAACCTTTTCTAAGCAGATTTCTGACAAACACTGTGAGATTAAATAAAAAATTGCCATGAGAAGTTTCTCAAAAAAATCTATCGTTCAGAGTCGGCTTTAAACTGTAGATACCAACACTCATATATAACATTATGTATGTATTGATGAGAATATAATTTTGTTGACTTAAAAAGGATCACACGAGGACAATGCTAGTGCATAAGAAATAAATCGGCAAACTATTTGCTTGGGTCTTGCGAATGATCGAATAAGTGTTTCGAAGTATAAAACTTCCTTGTAGTAGTATTTATAAGATATCACTGATGTATGATATGGAAGGAAAGATTTTGTATCCTGATCTATGAAACTCTAATAAAACTTTCATTACTTTCTGGATCTTGAGTTATTGCTAGAATCCAAGCTATTCGTGGCTTCTAAACATAGAAATCGAATTCACTCGCTTGTGGAGAGTTTTGAGCTATTTATGCAGCAATAAGAAATGGTTTTCCTGCCCTATTACTTAAAGAAATTTCCATTAACGATGAATAATTTTACCAATTAAACTTTTTGTTTAATTGCTACAAAAAAAAAATTGGAAAACTTGCCTTTCTTTATGGCACTACAATGTTGCTTTTTTTTTTTGGAGAAATTAAAAAAAATTTTTTCGATTTCATTTTATTTTTTTTTTCCTTTTTTTTTTTTTTTGGTGGTAAAAAATTGAAAAATCTATATTTGAACGTATAAATCTGTTTTTGGGATGTTGTTTAAACTGTGCTGTGGCTTGCCAATTATTTAATAGGTTTTTAAAGAAAAAAAAAATATTTTACAAAGTGCAACATGCAGCATACAGATATAGTAGATACAGGCTATAGACGACAAGCAGACATACGTACATACATACATACATACATAATTGGGTCGTTTGCACGCATTCGTTACAATAAAAACTAGAAAATAAAAAAATCAAAAAAAAATAAATTTTAATGTATTTGACACGCGCGTCTAATTCATAACAAACTTTTGGCGACAACTTTTGTGGCACTAATGCAGCTGTAGCAACAATTGTTGTTGATTTTTTTTTGTGTGTTTCTCTCTGTTTATGGTGATAGAGTGAATGTTTTTTTTTTCGTGTTTGTTTTATTTAATTCCCCACACAAGCCACAAAACTGGTGTTAAATTTCAGTTTTCCATTTTTGGTGTTCGATTATGTGACGATCGCATTTAACCACCATATCGGAGATAATGTAGTCATGATACAGATCAAGAGATCATTGCAGATCGTTGCTAACTACCACTACCACCACCATCATCATCACCAGATTTGATGCTTTAATCACACAACAAAGTGTCAAACTGGCATAGTTGCACGTAATACTACACAACACTTACAATATAAAAATTAAAAAAGAAATATTCTGAACCTCTTATGCATGTCAGTCGGAGACATGTTATGCTCATTACAAAACCTCTTTATTTTTGAAATTTTCAAATGAAAAAAAAATACTGAAAAATTTGTAAAGAAATACCTACGGTTTGATAGTAACAGACACACTGATAAAGTTGTTACTTTGCTTTGTTAATGTTGAGGCACAATAATGAAAAAATCTCGAGGGTAGTCAGAAGATTGAAAAAGTTTCATTTCGGGGGGTTTAAATATTTCTAGGCCTGATGCAGCAAATGTTTAAACTTTAGTAGACCCTTCACCCTAGAAATACAACTCAGATGGTCTAAGAAGCGTAAACTTTGAAAGTTGATTGTATAAAGTCTGACATAAAAATCAATTTGAATCCTTAGGAAGGTATTGCATTTGAATCAAGGTACTGCTGGTTTATACTTACTGGAGTATCAGAAATATAGGACGTGAAACGCCTTAAAAATTAGCCCAATTTCTGGGAACAATTCTTATGTAAGGTAGAGAATATTTTTCTTACAAAAGAAGTGCAGCATCACTGGTCCACTGACCACATTTATTACAGAGAAGTGAGATGCTGTGATATTCATACATACATACATAATTGGCCATTACAACCCTTCAGTCAGGATTACGGCCTAGCTTCTCGCACCACTCATATTGTGTGCATGAATTTTATACATAAGTGGCGGGACCTATAGTTTAAAGTCGACTCCGAATGACAGATTTTTTCGGCAAACTTTTCATGGCAATTTTATTTACTCTCAGAGTTTTTGCCAAAAATCTGCTGAGAGGAAGTCGCCGCAGAAATATTTTTTTTATATTTTGTTTTTGATGTCTAACCGGGGATTCGAACCCTGGCCTTTCATCTAATAAGCCAACACACTACCTACTAGACTACGGCGACTTCAATATTCATAAGCAAGCAGAATTTTGTAGGTCTTCAGTCACTCCATGTGAATTCTTTTTGTGGCTTGTGCACGTTAGCATGGAGGTCAATGAATTTTCAGTGTTGGAATACTACAAGCAGGGTCTGAATACCACAGTATGCATCGAGTATTTGTTGAAACACTTAAGATTCTTAAACTAGAGGGAGAAAACACAAACTGTCTTTGCCGGCATGTTTAAACACTTTTATTATTAAGGCTGAGCAGATTTTTCATATTGCAATCTCACTTGTGTTCGCGGCCACATCTTAGGGAAAATAACTTTCAATTTAAAACCTAGGCTCTTCAGTCTGAATTAAACTGAAGACATCAATTCAAATTTCTTTGACAAATTCATTCCATGACATAACTTTAAGGCCAGACCTTGCAACAGTTTTTCTGGTTGTTTCATGATCTAGACAGAAGTTCATAGGTCAGCTTTTTTTGTAAGATTTTCATCCACTTTAGGAGTCATTGTATGCACTTGTTGAGAGCATTCAATCAATTCCACAACATTTTAAGCATATCAAGCAGTTATGTTTCCACCACAGGCATACTCAATCCATTACCAATTTCGTCTTCTTTTATTTGAGTTACAAAAATTTCATTTCATATATTACGTTACAATATTTATCATCCATCCATCAATTAAAATTGTTTTTCAATTTCTTCAAATGAAAACCAAAAAAAAAAAATTTCGCTTCCTGTTGCTGCAGGTTTTGTTTTTTTTTTTGTTTTTTTTTTTTGCCACATTCGTAGATAAATACGTAAAAAACATTGAAATTTAAATTGGCCGATTGAAATGTAACAAAAATGTTTGAAAATGTGTAAAATAGAGGAGAAAAAATGTATTGCCAGTTATGTCGTAATGGCCAAAAACAAAGAAAAAAAAAATCAAATCAAACATTTGCTTACTTACGTGCTCTGTATGCAGCCAAACGATGTAACGCATCGTATCTTATAAGACGCCAAACAAGTGAGACTCTGGCACGCATGACTGGTAGGTAGCCAGTTAGCCAGTTATTATATTTTGCATTGGTTTACATTTGTCTGTAAAATTTTCTTCTTTTTCTTTTCACTTGCATTTACAACACCCTGGACTTGTTTATAAGTGCGTATTTTGCTTGTGGCAAGTTGCATGCTGTCAAGTTCAACTGAAAAATTAAAAGAAAAACAAAAAAAAAAAAAAAAAAAATTAAAAAAAATGAAATTATTTTTAAAAGGAAAAGTAAAAGTATTTCTTAATGTTGGCTATTAATCCTTGGAGTTATTTGTCTGGTTTGAAGTATAAAATTTGATGTATTTTTGTATTTCCTATGCTAAATCACATGAGGACGAGGGTTGCATTTGAAGTGGCGGTTGCGGGAGAGGGTAATTTTTTCAAATAAAAAGATGAACTCTTGAATTCAAGTGGGGTTTTCTTTTTACTCTACATTAAAATTAGAAAAGAGCAGCTTTAAGGCAATGCTAACAGACTTCTAATTTGAAAACATGCAATCAATGACGTATGGCATGCCTAATATACTCTGAGGAGCATCCTCCCTTATCAGCAAGCAGAGAATTCTGAATTCCTCATACCCAAGTCCACAGATTAAGGTGATGTTGAAATTGCCTTCGAATGAAAGTTTTATAACACGTTGGTAGTGTTAAATATCAGCCTAACTTCCTTGATAATGGGAATCTTACGATCTACGCCATATGCTAGTCCCTAGGCAGTGCTTTTTGTGGCATCTTAGCTCATTGGATTGGTAAAATGTGGATATTCTTATGGTTTTTTATAAGGTTCTAGGAACTAGCCTGACAACACAGTATATCTAGCCAACTGACTTGACTGCTAGTGATTACTGTGGGATTAGTTAGGTTTCTTATTCAATAATAAACAGACGACATGGCAAATTGCAAATTATTTCTTATAAAAATAATAGTCCATCTTGCATGGTAAAATCTGGCATCCACTGGCGAAACTCGGCATACACAATCAAAGAGATAATGATCTCACATCTACCCAGAGAAAGTCTGCATTTCATATGCTTTATAAGCCTTAGGGATAATTTAGTATTACAAAACGTATAGTGTTGGCATAATTAATGAAATAGAGTACAGAGATGCAAGAGCATCAAGTGTGAGGCGTTTAACATTATAACATAAGTTACGTAACTTTGCTCTTGATCACGCTGGAAACGCTTAAATGTTTAAATTCCAAAGGGAAATTTGGACACGCCAATACAAAATATAAAGACCAGACCAATCTTCCTTTAAGAATATACGGAGTACACAGTTTGTTTTAAATCTACTTTGAAGCCATCTTAGCGGACTTAGCAGGACACGGGCTCTTAAACATGAACGTACAGAGAAAGAGAATGCCCCACAACGACCTCTGTAAGAGGTCACTATACCTCGATTGCAAGAGTTCGGCACCAAGAAATTATTAGGCAGTACTTATCTATTCAGAGGTAGTGTGTTCACTAATTATATGTTACTTTTATCCATTAGTGGCAGAACCTACAGTTTAAACTCGACTCTGAACGTTAGATTGTTGAGAAACTTTTCATGGAAATTTTTGCTAGAAATCTGCTGAGAGGAAGTCGTCGAAGAAATATTTTTTTTCATTTTGGTTTTGGTTTGTTCGAGATGTCTGACGTGAGGTTCAAATCCTCATCTAACTACATACATACATAACATACATAATTGGCCATTACAACCCTTCAGTCAGGATTACGGCCTAGCTTCTCACACCACTTATGTTGTGTGTGCTAATTTTATACATGAGTGGCGGGACCTTCAGTTTAAAGTCGACTCCGAACGACAGATTTTTTTGAGAAACTTTTCATGGCAATTTTATTTACTCTCAGAGTTTTTGCCAGAAATCTGCTGAGAGGAAGTCGCCGAAGAAATATTTTTTTTTCATATTTCATTTTTGATGTCTGACCGGGGATTCGAACCCTGGCCTTTCGTCTAATAAGCCAACACACTACCTACTAGACTACGGCGACCTCAAATTCAAATTATAAACATCCAATACACAAATGCAGTATTTATTAAGCACCAGGATGTGGCAACTCTATCATTCTAGACATACATACATAATTGGTCATATCAACCCTTTAGTCGGGATTACGACCTAGTTTCTCACACCACTTATGTTGTGCGCATTAATTTTTATACATGACTGATGGGACCTACAGTTTAAATGCGACTACGAACGACAGATTTTTGAGAAACTTTTCATGGCAATTTTTTATTTACTCTCAGAGTTTTTGCCAGAAATTTGCTGAGAGGCAGTCACTAAAGAAATGTTTTCATATTTCACTTTTTGATGGAGATATCTGACCTGGAGGATGAACCCAGGCCTCAGGTCTAATAAGCCAACAAACTACCTACTAGACCACGGCGACTTCTCTCTAGACTAGACTAGACTATCGTTCTAGAATCTACATAAAAAGCATCTGCATCGTTGGTAAACTATACAAAAATGAACGTTTAATTGAAATTATTCTGTTTATAGCTACTCAAATCTTGCGAAATATAAGGCAGATATGTTAGACATTTTCATATCCATTATTGTAAGTGGAACAAGTTACCTCAATATTCAAGATGTTGTCCTAGGACAGCTATAACTTGGCATAAAGTGTGTCAAGAAAAAATTATTTGGCTATGTTACATTTAAAGTTTTCTGATCACTTCAGGAGCCAATGCTTGCACACATTTTGATTTCAACTTGATGATGACCATTTAGGGTAATCAGTTTCCTATCTCTTAGTTTTCTCTTAAAATTAAACTTTATTTTCAACAGTTTCCATTTGGTTTCTTTATGATTGCAAAAATGTTTCATGTAAACAGGCTTTAATTTTATTCAAAGTGAAGGGCTGGCTCTAAAAGTTCAAGGAAAAGGTTAAAAACAGGAAAAAAAAACAAAAACAATTACGAAAAAAGCAAAAGTTTGTCTTAAATGCACTTAATATCGTATTTTTTTTTAATTTAATTTTTATTTTGCAGGCTTTCACAAAAAAAAAAAAGTTTAAGGTCTCTCTAAAGATGCTATTTTATGTGTGTGTTGCATTTCTGAATAAATTAAACGAAAAATATTCGTTTTTGTTTTTTAGCCAAAATACGATAAAAGTTACATCATTTTTTTTAAAAATATTTTGTTTTTGTTTTTTTATGTTTATATTTTGTGACTTTTTTTTATGTATCATCCATCTATAAATCATCTCACGTTTTTCCAATTGTTTAGACGTTTAGTTGTTTGTTTGGCTGGCCTGTTTGGTTGATTTGTTTGGAGTTGCAGGCAGTACTCGTATTTCAATAGAGGTCATCATCTTTTACAGTGAACGAACGTTTAAACGAAAAAAAAACAAAAAAATGACATTTTGGTCATACCAAAAAGCAACAAACAATTTCCATTTGTAAATAATAACCAGGCAACAAACAGTAACTTGTTGTACAAAAAAAAAATAATTTTGAAAACCAACCAACACTTGACACTCTGTAAACAACTGAAAACAATAAACAAAAAAAAAAAAAACGGCGAAAAACTACAACAACATTGACATTTAAACGAAGCAAATTTTATGAATCTCGCCAACGTTTAAAAAAAATTGGTAAATTAAAGAAAGAAAAAAAAATCGATGGTTTTATCACAATATATGCACAATCGATAAATGAAAAAAAAAATACAAGAAATAACCTCTAAATGATTGATGCACTTAATAATGGCTGTGTTTTTTTCTGTTTTTGTTGTTGTTTTCATTTATTATTTAAAAGCAGAGTGAAAAAAAGCAGCATAAAACGTAAAAGTAGCAAAAAAAAATTGCACCTGATTTTTGCATATCACTTTTGATTTAACAACGAAAGCCACCGTTGTTTGTATATACAACAGCAACAACAAGCACATGCTAGTACTAGTGAATGCAACAGGTGATGCAATAACAGAGAGTCTTTATTTTATACATTGGCTGTGATACTTTTGGAATTTATAAGTTTCAGTTTCAGTTTCAGTTTCCAAAACCAAAACATTAAATTAAAGTGATAATAAGACAACCAAATATGCATATTCACTACCTTCATTAGCTTACCTCCATACCTACAGTGAAGGGCATAAGAAATTTTAGAAGATTGGAAAGTTTGTTGAGTGTAAGTAAAGCAATCAAATAGCACTGCTTAGTATAAGTCATGAGAGTTTGAAAATTGGCCGGCTTCATATCACAATGTCTATGCAGTAATCATACATTATGTGCAGTCCCTGAGCTCTGATCAACATCCTTCTTAGCGAAATTGGTGGAATTCGGTCAGTATAGGGACTGCGCATACCTGTGGCATTACAATGGGCCGCTATGCGCTCTTAAGTGAGCTTTAGTAATCAAAACTACCACTTTAGTAATCAAAGCAACACTTCAACGTAACCTAACCTAACCTAATGCATAACATGCATAACAATCTGATCGAGGAAAATAATTAGTCAACGTATTGGTTGTGGTATATCATTAGGTGTTCTAAATTTTTAGAGTTTCGTACTTTCATGCACTAACGCTTGCTAAATGAACCAATTGGTATAAACGCCAGAGTATATTTTTACAAACGTTGGTATCCAACGTCTTAATGTAATAGTACAACAAGAAACATGAATTGTCACGTTTTTAATGAAAAGTTTGGCCAATCAATTCAATTTTTAATTTTATTGTACAAGTTTGACGTTGTAGTTAGACGTGAGGCTACAATTCAAACCACAGATCAGACATCTTCAACAAACCGAAATCTGAAAAATATTTCTTTGGCGACCGTCTCTCAGCAGATTTCTGGCAAAAACTCTAAAAGGAAAAATAAAATTGCCATGAAAAAGTTTTCTCAAAAATCTATCTTCAGAGTCGACTTTAAACTGTGGGTCGCGCCACTCACAGCACATAAAACGAAAATGTGGCAAGAAACTAGGTCGTCATCCTGACTAAATGTTTACAATGAATATTTATGTATTGATGCATGTGCCTATATATTCCATTGATCTATTATAAGATTCCTTGTTGCTGGTACTAAAATAATTTCTTTAAAAAATCGAGCCTATCGGTTCCTACACAAGCCAAAATTAATAATGAATTGAATGAAGGCAGCTCGAAAGTTGCTTTTAAACCAGTCAGCTTGAAGGCATCTTTCATTAAAATTATAAATGTTCAAAACAGTACCGCTGACAGCAGGTATTTATCCATTGACTTCGTGACGAAATCTTTATCTACTTTGTGGTCTTAACATTAGTGCGAGACTTTAAATGCCATTCCTATAACCCCAACTCATTTATAGATCAAATGGGTGAATACATCAAACGTATTTCAGTTTGGTCTATCATAAGCATTAGTTGTTCCGTAATTCTCTCCAATTCCTTTTAAATCCTTTAGAACAGTAGCACAAAACACTTTGATTGAATGCCAATAATTTCAGATTGTAGGCTTGCGGAATAATGCCATTTGAAGCTACTTTTTCATTTAATTTTCATTCTTAGAGCACACATTCCAACTCAAATCTTGGGCATTTTCATGGCCGCTATTGTAAGAGAAACAAGCTACTTCATCATAGTGGCTATACTTACCAAAATGTTTCCTGAAATAGCTTCAACTTGACAGAAAGTATGTCAAGCAAAAAATATTTGGCCATGTTTGGTCGCCCATCGTTGTGTTATTGCTGCATACCCACAATTTTGCCATTCGCTTAGACCCTTTGCAGTTCTTCTCTTCATTCTGCAGATATTAAATTCTACGATGTTTTTGATAATTTGTTTACAATTGTTTGGTCTTTCCAATTTGAAACTGACCGCAAGAAATCTCTCTTAAATAATTAAGACAGTAAAAGTTTCCAAGCAATCAAATTCCAATCTCTGCTATAGCCTTCACTGTATTTCCATACCTTTTCTGCTTATATGGACAACTCTTCACACGATCTTATTGTTACAATTATGTATGCAAAGTATTATATGCAGATACACTCACACACATACAAAAATAATTTTTTTGTTTATGGATTTTCCTTGCCACAATACTTCACTTGCCAGAAGTGACACTCGTCCAACATCATCCACCAAGACCTTAAAGTGTCTAGATGTTGCTGCTGGTGTCGGGGGGTTTTTTTGGGGGTTTTCACTTTTGCGAATTAAGTCATAAAAATATTGTCAAAAAAGTTTTAAATTACCATCGATCGTATTGAATTGAATTGAATTATGCATAAAACTTTTTTTTTGTTATTGTTATTGTTATTGCTGCTGGTTGGTTTTGTTTTATTGAAACTGATGGTGATTATTTAACAATTATTTGAGAGTGTTTACTTCAATCATATTCAGCTCCGATTGTTAAACTTATTTCGCCCGGCTGTACAAATGTCTGATGATACCATTTATTGGTGTCTAAAACAACTGGTGAATGAGAGATAATTTTTGAATTTTAAATTTAATTTTCTTTGGTTCTTTAGTTTTTATTTCATTGAATAATTTCAATAACTTACTGACATCGCCCTTCTTGACAACAACATCAAATGATTTGCATTGAAAATAACACTCGGGTGGCGGTGCCAATAGCCAACGTTTGCTACCGGCCAACTGTGCTTGCCAGGATGGTAAGCGAACATTGTCGATCTGTGAGAAAAACCACAATGGAAACTAAATTAACATCAAAGCAGAATTTAAATTTTTTTCTTTTTTGATGAAAATCGACAGCCATTTGATAGAAGACTACCGTATGACTTAGGAAGGAAATGAAAAAAGAAGTAAATTTCACGCCATATTGGCACACATTTTTTTAACGAAGTGTGAAGTAATAAAAAGTCTTAATTAGTGGGAGGCTTCCATCATCTCTCAGCCCTCTCCAGTATATATTACGACAGAATACCGTAAAGAGTGCTGGGCTCAAAACTCATATACATTACAGCCCAGTTGTCCAGTACGTTTATCGCCTGTTTAGACATTCGCTGTCAATTGCTTTACAACTCCAGTTCCTACAGGGTTCAGTATTTTCTTCGTATTATGCTGATTCTGCATCAAACTTATTTGGCAAAAGGTCAGAAGTTCGGCTACAAATTGATTTCTTATGATTACTCGGGGATTGACCTAAAATATGGGTTGAATGGGGGAGAAATACAGGAATTAATTCATGGATTTTTTTTTTGTCAATTTGGCACGAATTTCCATTTTTTTCCCCGATTTCTTTTAAAAGTACCAAGTAATCTGCAATCTGAAGTCGCCGTAGTCTAGTAGGTAATGTATTGGCTTATTAGACGTGAGGCCACGGTTTAAGCCCCAGACATCCCCAACAAACGAATAAAAAAATATTCTACGGCTACTTCCTCTCAGCTATTTCTGGCAAAAATTCTGAGAGTAAATAAATTGCCATGAAAAGTTTCTCAAAAATCTCTTGTTCGGGGTTACCTATTGTATGTCCCACCCGGCACTCGTGTATAAAATTAACACACACAACATAAGTGGTGTGAGAAGCTCAATTATATATGTTATGTATGCAATCTTCAAAAAATAGTGGCAAAAAATACTCCTCTGCCGTCTTATTCTCCCCATTTGAAGCGATGCAATAATTCTTCAAACAAATCTGTTTTGATTACATCGGATAGAAACAAAAAATTGAGGAAACATTGAACGAAGACTTATAGATCCACCCTCGCATTCATGACGAAGTATAAAATTTTTTAAGAAGTAGAGAACGAAAATATAGAAACAGACTCACATGCATATGAGCACCCAAGCCAGCCGTACCAATAAAAAACCAATCCACAGCATTATTCTCTGAGGTTTCCGGTAAAAAATATGGACGTCCATAGTGGCGGCGAAATTCTTCTGCAGTTTCTGGATTACAATTGCTCCAACCAAAATACCAAGGTTTCTCCATTGGTCCTGTACTTGCATTAAAATATTCCACACGATGCCGAGGCATATCTAAAGCTTCGAAAATGTCACGAAAACCAGTTTTATACGGCAAAAACTGGCAATCCAATATTTTTTCTTTACGTTTAGCATTACTGTAGACATCGCGAAAGTACCAATAATTAAATTTCTAAAATCAAGAGAAAGTGATAAAAGAAGACTTAAGAAAACACGAGTCCAAAATAACTCACTTCTAAAGCGGTCCAATTTCGTGTAGCATCCTCTACAATAATCGGCTTAGCAGTATAGGCATATTTTTCAGCAAATACTTGAGGAGATATTTGACTAACGCGTTCAACCTGAACGACATTTTGGCAAAAGTTACAGTTCTCAGCAGGTCTAAAGGCATATCTTAACAATTGCGGCATAACCAATGAACAGCGCTAAAGGGGAAATAATATTTTTTTTAAAGAAAATCATTTCCTGGAGATATTTAACACAATGGGAAATTTAGTTACCCGGGAACTCAAGTCATTAAAATAGTAATGCAAACCATAGGTTAATAAGCCCATAAGGACTACAAATTTAAGCCATTTTTCCTTGCTTGCCGATGGTTTTCTATGCTCGTTTAAGAAATTTTCAATTACTTTCACTTGTTTTAGATTGACTTGCTTGTTTTCGCATTTTTTCAAAAGTTTTCTTAATTCCTCTTGAGCACATTCCATAGCGCTTGGGAACTAGTTGTTATCACTTCGTGCGATGCAAACATACTAAATGCGTGTACCTTTAATATTCCCTTGAAATCAACTTGGAGAGCTTGGAGAGAGTGATACTGTGGCAGTAGCTTTAACGAGTATAGAGAAAAGAAATCCTTTCGTTTGTTAATAATGCGATTATCTATGATTGTTTTCGCACTTGTTTCACTGGAAGTAGAATAAAATACTTGCACAAGAAGACACAAGGAGTAAGGAGTGCCAAAGGAGTGTTAATGGTAATCAGAAACATATGTTGTTGCCTGTTTTGTGTCGTTTAGATTGGTGTGACTGTTGTGTTTGGCCACATGTGATAAGAAATGTTTTAAAATGATTTCCTTTTTTTTCTTTTTTATCCTTTATAAATAATTTCTTATAATTTTTGTTGTTTTTGTTTTTCATTGCAGAGGTCATTATAATGGTGACTCAACTTGTATTACATACGATGCAGTAAATGCTGCCTATTTGGATGCACGCAAAAGAATACGTAAGTAAAAATTGTATTGAAATTTAAATTGAATTAGAAAAGTCTGCCACTTTATCGCATATTAATGCCATTTCCCACTCCAGCACAGTTAAACGCTCAAGATCTCTTGAAGCGGAATACCTATACGAAATCGTTGAAGACGAAATAATTTGGAATTCACAATTCACTGCGATATGTAGTTTGATAACATGGTCAGTAAGGAACCGCGCGTATGTTTGATTGGAATTAAAGATTGTTAAGTTCTCTGGAAAATTTGATAGGCAACCGAAATGTTTTTCAAATTCAAATCGGGTGAGACCTATCGCAATCCAGCTTAACTAACTTCGCATAGAGAACCGCTAAGTAAGCACTGAAGTTAAGCCAATAGGTTTACGTTAACGGTGGATTGGTAGAGACGACTTTGCACAAACGATAGATAGTCAAATGTGTGTGTAATCGTCGACGTTTAGTGGGTAGTGTGCGGACGTAGAGCCCTGAGTTCAAACCCCAACTCTCGACAATTCTATTTTCGCAGTGTTTTGGTAAATGCTCTCACCTAGCTTATTGCCATGAAAAAGGCTCACAGATCTGTTATTGGGAGTCGATGTTAAGCAACAAGCTTGTGGACAAATGTGTTTCGAGGCTCTACAGTTTAAAATCGATTGCAAACGACAGATTTCGCAGAAACTTTTCATGGCAATTTTTTATTCACTCTCAGAGTCTTTGCCTGAAATCTGCTGAGAGATGAACGCCGAAAAAATATTTTTTTGTATTACATTTAGCTAGAGATGTATGACTTGGGGTTTGAATCGCTGCCTTATGACTATGATGATGCCAAGGGGATACCGTTTCCTAAAGTTTGTCTTAAAGCTTGTCTTTTATTTTTCATTTTTATTTCAATTCAAATGGCTTGCCACCATGTACGGACCATACATACTCGTAAATATATCGGCTGTGTTATTAAATAAACAAAATTACTCGCATTAATTTCAAATTTTGGCAAAGCATCACATCTAATGAACATCTACAGACACTAACCTAATCACAATAAACACGCTAGGCATGCCAGTAGCTGAAGGGTGACCAATGCAATCGTAAAAACAATCTGTCAAAGTCGATGCATTAAAATCGTGGTAAATGTCTAATTAATTCATTTGTCATTAACATTCAATTGCTAATTATTTTGAAGCATTTAATGCTGCTGCGTCATGTTACCTTATCAAGCCGCATCAAATTTCAACAAACTTTAGCCTTTTTGTCGCGTTTAAAATCTAATGATTCACATACAATAAATACAATACAAGGTGACCATGTGAGCAAAATAATTTTTAGTATGATTTTGTATAACAAAGCCGAAAAAGCTTTCCAAATTTTTGCCAAAAAAAAAAAAATTGTGTTAATTTTTTAATGTTAAAAGCCATTTATTAGCATAGATTTTTTATTACCAATAAAAAGCCGTTAAAATGATTATTTAAACCGTTATAATAGAATATAAAATATATAAATTGTATATTAAATGTACAACAATGACTCACAGTCTTTTGTTTTAATTTCTTTTACTTCACAGATGTTTCACAGCCTAAGGGGGAATGGAAAGCCGAAGATATTGCCACTGTTGGTGAACTATTATTGGATATTTCCATACAATTGGCAGAACGTAAGTTTAATTATAACTGTCACGGTTTAAATAGCCAAGCAATTAATAAGATTAAATATACAAGATTTTTGCCTGTGGTGAATTTGCAAATTTTTTTGCATAAATTTTACAAAAAAAAAAAAAAAAAAAAAAAGCATAATAAAGCAAGTTTTGGTATTAAATTTGTAGCTGCCACAATATGTTGCAAGCCTACAAAAACCAAAAATTTTTTTTTTTGCTGAATTGTAACAACAAAAATTTGAAAGTTAAAATGCAAATTTTCAATACAAAGACTCACAACAACAAAAAAGAGAAAAAAATTTTAACAAAATGACAGGCAAACATAAACTCACGCGTAAAGTGTTTCAAACAAATTTATTTGGGGCCTAAAAAAAAATAAAATAAAATAAGAGAATGTATTTCAACCAATTTTTGTTCCTCTCTCTCTCTCTCTCTCTCTCTCTCTCTCTCTCTCTCTCTTAAAACCAAATTGATGCCGTATTGTTGGAAAAATAAAATTAAAAAATCATTAACCTTCTAGCCAAAAAAAAAAAAAAAAAAGAAAAATTTTGTTCTCATTTAAATATGTATTGCAGTTTGGTTTTGTTTTTATTTTTTCAATTTTATTTTTGCATTTTATTCGTCAACGTCAAATGCAAGCATGCAGTATGAGTATATGAGTACGTGTGTATGACATTTAAAGTTTAAGATACGAGGACAAGTTGAGACAAGACACGACGCCACAAGTTTTGCAAGCAACTTGAATAATTTGTCACTAACATCCGTCAATTTAAATCAATTGCAACAAAAAAAAACAAAAAAGAAACAAAAAAAGCAGTTCACTTTTGTACAATTTTTAAATGTAAAACAAAAAAAAACAAAAAAAAAAAAAATAATCAGAAACCATCATCATTGTATTGGCCAGTGTGTTTAGCATGCAAGAAAAAAGGTCTTGATTTACTTTTTTTTGGGCATTGCAAGACTTTAGTCAGGTTTACAACCTAGTTTCTTACGTCAACCATGTTAAGCGTACCTCTGTAAGAGGTCACTACATCTCGAATGTAAGAGTTTGATACCAAGAAATTATCAGACAGTACTTATCTATTCAGAGAGTTAATGTGTTGACTAATTAAACGTTACTTTTATCCATGAGTGGCAGGACCTACAGTTTAAAATCGACTCTGAAAGTTAGATTGTTGAGAAACTTTTCCTGGCAATTTTATTTTATTATCAGAGCTTTTGCCAGAAAACTTTTGAGAAGACCTGTACAGTACTACAGTTTAAAATCGACTCTAAATAATAGATTTTAGAAAAACTTTTCATGGCAATTTCTATTTACTCCCAGAATTTTTGCAAGAAACCTGCAGAGAGGAAGTCGACTAAGAAATATTTTTTTTTCGGTTTTTACTATTCCCCTCACGTGACCCTCAGACATTTTAAAACTGTTTTATATTTATTTTAATATTGTACAGTACTTCTGCTAATGTTGAGAATATTTTTACTCTAAGAGTTCCTACATACTTCAAAAGTAGTCTTTGTAGTCTAGTAGGCAATATGTTAGCTTATTGGACATGAGGCCACAGTTCAAACTTTACTACTCTTCTGTTCTTCGAAGACTACCTTTCAGCAGATTTCTGGCAAAAATTCTGAGAGTAAAATAAATTGCCATGAAAAGTTTCTCAAAAATCTGTCGTTCGGAGACTGTAGGTCCCTAGCATTTACAGATAAAATTAACACACAAAATATAAGTGATGGAAGACGCCATTATCTAGTAGGTAGTGGTGTTGGCTTATTAAATATGAGGCTTCGATTCAAATTCCACATCAGACATCTCCACCACAACGAAATCTGAAAAATATTTCTTTGGCGAATTCCTTTTTCAATAGATTTCTGTGAAGAAAGTAAATAAAATTGCCATGAAGTGTTTCACAGAAAATAATCTGCCGTACGGAGTCGACTTTAAACTTTAGGTCTTGACAATTCTGCATAAAATTAACACAACCAGCATTAGTGGTATTTGGAAATAGGACGTCTTCCTGATGGAAAAGTAATAATGACCAGTTATGTATGTATGAGCTGACCTGATTCCTTGTTATTACTGGTACTAATAGAATTTCTTTCAAAAAATCGGGCCTAGTATCAGTTCCAATTGTTAAGTTTTTGTAAAAATTTATGCTGATATAACTTGCCTTACGTCACTTCAATTTTTGTTGAAATTTAATAAACATTTTTAAAGAATTTCTTTCAAAGTAATCCTCCAAGCCGTATTTATTTTTGCCACCGTAATACGTTCATATAAACAGCTGGCTTATGATTGGATTAATTTTTTTTGGTTTTTTTTTTGGTGCAGCTTAAAAGCCTGTGAAGAAAAAGAAGCACCATAAAACCACAAGTAATTTAAAACATGTTTAGCATGATTCCCCAAAAAATTTAAAAAAATTAAAAAAATGAAAGAAAAAAAAGAAACGAAATTAAAAATGAAATGAAAAACTAGACATCAGGTATGCGAAAACTTATTGAATAATGCCATTAAAAAAATATATGCCAGGATTATATAAACATTAATTAAATTAATTTCAAATATATATGTATGTAACGGGTACATAACTGTACATAACTGTAATGGAATTTAATTTAATTTAATGAAATGAATGCTTTGATGATTTTTAAAAATTTATCCAAAAGAAAATAAAATTCCATGCAGTTGCTGACTAATTAGAGGTGTCGTTGGAAAAATAAAAATTAAAAAAAAAATTGCAAAAATATTTATAAAAACAAGCAACAGAAATATATTTTTGATTTTATAACCCTTAATAAAAATTTATTCAAACATAATAACACCATACTACACAAAAAAAAAAAAAAAAAATCGTATTTTTTTAAGTGAAAGTCTGCTTTAAGGAAAATAGCACAAATTTATGACTCCTCTGGCGTGTTTGGTGTAACATAAAATCATCATCATCACCATCACCATAATCACCACCATCACCATCGTCATCGTCATCGTTGTCGTCATGCCCAGAAACGAAAAAAAAAAAATTTGGAAAATTTAGAAATAGATGGATGGCTGGCTGATTGCCTGGTTGACTGCCTGACAGACTAGTGTTGTAGACTTGCCGAAATTGTATAGAAAATAAGCCAACAAACGAGGTTTTTTCCTGGTTCAACATACATTTTTTTGGTCAAATAACTCAAATATTTAGTTTTTTGGCAAAACCCGATTTTTTTTCTGAATTTGCCTTGGTGTAGTGTAAACTGTCTTCTTAAGGCTAAAATTTTTTATTTATTTTTACTTATGCAAACGCCATAAAAATAAAAATAAAAACAAAAATCTTTTGAAAAAAACGTTTCCTTTTCGCAAAAATTGTTCCCAGGCATTGGATCAAATCATCTTTTGTATTGAAAATTTTAATAACAAATTGCAGGTTGTTTTTCAAATCGCATTGAATTAATTTTGTTTGATGGCATTTTAAACACTTCATATGCAAATGTTAATCAGAATATATTTCCGCTTCAAACACTAATTATCGTGGGAATATTCGGATGTGTACGATATACAGAGTACCCTATGATTGTTATGGGAGATATGGTAGTAAAAATATTTAATTAAACATCTTATAAGACGATGTGAACAGCAAAAACAAAAAAAAAATATTATAAGCTTTAAAGGCTCCGTAGTCTAGTGAGTAGTGTGTTGGGTTATTAGATGTGAGGCCAGGTCAGACATTATATAAACTAACACACACAACATAAGTGTTACGAGACGTCAGGTTGTAATCTTGACTTAAATACGATAACAAAAAAGTCCGATAACAAATTTGACAAAAAAAAAAGTACAGTAATGTGCTGTCCCCCTGAAGACACCTTAAGTGCTTTGTGGCAGTAAAATAGGATCCTTGTTATCTTTAGGCCTCAATACAACAAAGTTTGTGTTTGAAGTGTTGACGTGTTTCTATTCGTTTGAAAGACCAGTTGAAGTCATTATGTGTGACAATTACGCCGAACCTTCTCTAGGTGGAGAGCCTATCCGAAATGTTTAATTTTTCATGACATAAATCAGCATGAATTTGATTGATGGCATGTGGTATATTGGCTTTTAAGGCTTCTGTAGTTTGTAGCTTATTCGAGTAAATCTGAGATCTAACAGCGCCTTACGAGAAAAAGTTTAACGTGGTCACAACGTACTATCTCGGTGATAAATTCACATCACCTCTACGTGGCATGACCATGGGCTCAAATCGCTTGCGCAGAATATCCAATGTGGAAATCACATGTTTTTGATGTCAAGATCAAAAAATTCAGGCCACAAAAAAGTTGATAGTCATCGACCTGTAATGGCCATGATGGCCTTGTTAACGTTAAATATTTATGGAACGATAAAATCAAAAATCCACACCAAGCAGTGACTTTTTTGGAACGTCCTTGGATCGAATTTGATAATTTTGTTTGTTCACATACCCATTTCCTCAGAAATGGGACCCATCGCTGAGGACGATTTTTCAAAAGAAAATTATGATCAATTGCCAACAGCTGTAGTGACCATTTAGCGAACACATATGGCTGACTATGGTCATCAATGGTAGTTTGGCACAACAGACGGAATAAATGACAACTAATATGACAGGTGCTGTTTCAGCAAGATGGTCGTTATCAACTGTCAAATTTTGGAAGTTTCTGTTGAAAGAGAGTGTATTGAGATTGAGCACTCATGTTGAAAGAAAATTTTTATTAAAACGGCGAAAAATAACAATTTACCGACTGTAGTTCCATGTGGATTACATACATATGTACATACACAATTGATGATTACAACCCTCCAGTCAGGATTACAATCTAGCTTCTCACAACACTGATATTTTGTGTGTTAATTTTGTACATAAGCAGCAGGGACCTAGAGTTTAAAGTCGACTCCGAACCATAGATTTTTTGTGAGAAACTTTTCAAGTCAATTTTATTTACTCGCAGAGTTTTCTGCCGGAAATCTGCTGAGAGGAAATGGACGAAGTCGAATATTTTCTTTCATATTTCGTATGGATCGAGATTTTTGACCCTGGGCTTTGGCCTTACGTCTAATATGTCAACATATTACGCAGAGAATTTTTTAAATTTTATGTTCTAAAAACTCTTTTTGAATGTGAATTAATGTGTTCTTAAGGTAATTTCTGTTAAATTAGTAGGTTTTACTTCCCTCCAAAATAATACATCAAGGAAAAATATTTTTGAAAATTCCCACGCATAAGTTAAAGTTCCACTGCACTGAACTGTATGCACTCCTCAATACAATTTAATTTTAATTTTAATTTTTATGCAATTAATTAAAAAAGAACAAGTTACTGTTAATGGAAACGGAATTAAAATGAAAATTATCTACCACACACTATTAACCCAAATATATACGATGTGTGTGTGTGTGTGTAAAGTTATGGAGAGAAATTTCATTTCGGGTTTATTGTGTGATTTTTTTCTTTCTTTTTGAAATTAATCCACAACGCTTTAACGAAAAACTAATTTATTTCGATAAAAAAAAAATACGATTTTTTTCCCAATAAAAGTGTGTTTAAATTGGTTGATTGTAAATAGAAAATAAAAAAAAAATTAAAAAAAAATTGCAATAAAGGCACCATGTGTTGCATAATCAAGAGTTGAGTTGTTATTGGTTTATATTCGTTACAGCCACGATGATGATAATGATGATGATTAAGATGCTGCCGCCAAAGTTGCTTATTTAATTAAATAATAGAAAAATTATCATGGTGATGGTAATGGTGGTTATGGTAGTGGTAGTGGTAAATAATCATTACAAACATTATGATGATGACGACGAGATGATGATGATGAGAATGAGAGTTTTTCTAAAACAAAAATAAACGACAAGGCTATAATCGGTTTTATGATGAAGTTGTGTTCAACAACAAGTGGATGTGTGGACTATGATCGGTCAGGTTCGACTAAAGTGATGGCATCTTTAACAGTGGGCCCAAAAAAAGTATTATGATTAAAATTTTATTGAATAAAGTGAAGATACTTCGAGTAGCTATGGCAACCTATTGCCAAACTATTTCAATGTATGTATGTATGTTTAACCCCTTAATTACCGGTGAAGTATAGGGCCATGGGACTTTGACATTGGATAAGAATCTTATGACACTCGTAAGCTCTCTACTCGTGTCCAATTCATCCTATCTGGGTCTTCCCGAGAGTCCTATGAACGTTCGAAAAAGTTAAGACGTTCACAGTGTGCCCAGTGCAAACCTCTAGTCAGGATTAAGACCATTCTTCTCACACCACTTATGTTGTGTGTGTTAATTTTGTAGATGAGTGGCGGGATCTACATTTTAAAGTAGAATGCCAACGATTTTCGTGATTTTCGTGACAATTTTTATTTGCACACAGAATGTTTGCCAAAAATCTGCTGCAATAAAGTCGCCGAAAGAAAGTAAGTGCAAGGACTTGACCCCCACTACCTATTAAACTACTTTGATTCCACGCCATGTGCTAATATAAATTTACTGCTCCTTATGAATATAAAAAACCTTAGAAATTTCTTTTAGTTGCTAAAAATTTGTTTCATTTTGAATTTGAAAAGATAATCTAATTTGAAGTTTTCCTTTAATAAACACATAGGGCTTGTAACAGTTGGTCTAACAGTTGTCTTTTAACATTTCAATTTCAGTTTGGTTTGCATGCAACATGTGATACTGGTGTACATATATATGTGCAAACAGCATGTTGTTGTTGCATTCAAACAAATAAGTGGTTTTAACATTACTTTCCCATCTTTTTTTTTGCACTTGTTGAACGTTTGTCAGCAGTGTGTTCGTTTGCAAGTGAATGATTAAAATGAGAGGTGGATGCTGCTGCAGATGTTAATGATTAAGTATTACGAAAAGCAAGTTTTTTTTCTGTGAGCACATTTTGTGGGCGAGCTACATCATTGGAAATGGTTATATTAGAGGCAATGGGTTTTCAGGAAATCAGTGGTAAATAAGCATTTGAAATATTTTGTTTTGGTTTGTTTTTTGCAGAATCTTAAAGGTTTTTTTTATTGAATTTATTGTACCTTTCAAAAAATATGCTGTACATGCATGCATGCCAACATAGTATTTGGCTGGCATTCAGTAGCTGTTTGTTGTTGTCTTTTTTTCTAGGTTTCTCTATAGATTTGAAGCGTTAACAAGTATGACAACTTTTCTAAAGAATCCTTTTTTGGTTATTGGCTTCGTTTCGTTTCATTTCGTTTCGTTATGTTTTTTTTTTGTCTTTGGCTGGCTGATTTGTTGTTGATGTTGCACAAATAAATTCTTGTCATTTTTAGTCACGTGCTACTACTACCAGTTGCTTACAGCTTGTTATTGTATCTGTTCTGTACTCACTGTAGTGCTACTCACTCACTCATTCACTCACTTAAATCATGACACTTTGATCTTTTATAGTCATGTTTGGTTTGGTCTTCTATTTTGTTGTTGTTATCGTTTTATATGCGAAAAGTGCAACACAATAACATTCACGTGAATTAATGCCTTTAATAAATACAATAAATACAATATTATTATTAAAATTTATAAATAAAAAACAACAAAAATAAAATAAATATTTTTTTTATCGTATAAAACTTTCCTTCTATCGTTTATTTATGGTAAAAAAAAATTCTATACAATCAAGGCAATCGTTGTGATTAATGCATAATGATTTCATCATTAAAGCCATACTATATACCATAATGCATCATCAGCATCATCATCATCATCATCACAAGCACCACCACTGCGCCAAGAGGCAGACAAAAAACGGCAGCGACAATCTCTTCATCGTAATAAGCAACTTTATTTACCATGATTCATTGGTTTTTTGATTTAGTCTGCATTATTTAGTAATTTGGTTAAATTTGGCAGAAATCGAACAAAAGAAAAAGATTTCGTTACAGTTTCTTTGCGGAAATTTTGCAATCATTTTTAAATAAACTTTAAACAGTGGCATATTCGAATACGTACATACATAATTGGTCAATGCAACCCTTTAGTCCGGATGAGGCCTAGTTTCTCACATCACTTACGTTGTGCGGGAGAAGCGTGACCCGCAGTTTAAACCCGACTCTGAACGACAGATTTTTAAGACATTTTTCATGCAATTTCATTTGCTCTCACAGCAGAAGCCAGAAGTTTGCTGAAAGGAAGTCGCCGAAGCAATATTTGTTAATATTTTCGTTTTAATGTCTGACCTGGGACTTAAACTGTGGCCTCACATTTAATAAGTCAACACATTTTCTGCTAGACTATGCCGTCAAGGCTTATCTGAACAAAAATGTGTTATCAGTTGTTTGATGCGATGTGGTTTACTAAGTTAAAACGAGAAGAAATTAATGCTAGGTTAAGGCTGTGACCGATTAAAACATCAAAAAGCTCACAAAATGAATGAAAAGTTATAAATCGACCAACAACAACAACAACGAATTGATGATGTTGAGCTGTGTTTCAATAAAGCAGAATTTTTGCATCAATATGTGTTAAAAAAAAGATGCAACATGGCTTTATCGTTTCACGTCAAACTATTTTCAATTTTCACTATAACGACGTCAAGATCCTTTAAAAAAAAATGGGCAAAGACCTTTGCTTGAAAAACTTTAAAGTTGCCATTCAGTCTATTATGAAATTTCAGTTGGAGACCCTTACAAAGTACCCCAGTACTTATGATATCATACAGAATCGCCCAATACATGAAAATTATGGTCACATATTCGTGGACATGGCGAACTGTCTCCAAAGCATGGAAATAGGCAAGACTTGTGGGTGGCAAGATTATGGCTTCAGTAACTTTGGATAGAAAACCGGTCAACATCTATTAGTAGTTGCAGCCCAACTGTTTAATTAAAATTTTCCGCTTATAAAACAGCCACTTTCTCCGCATGTAGTGGGTTTTTAGGTCTAAAAATTGACGTGTACTTTCATATGTACAACTTTACTTGCATAGAAATACGAGGAATGTTGATTTACATCCAGATAAAGAAAGTTTAAATTCTCTTAAGTTCAATTTTCTTTTTATCTTAACGAAAATCGTATGAAGATCAGGCAGGTAAAACTTTTAGAGAGAAAGGTAGGTGGGTAGCTAAGCTATTATTCCGATATGCTATACAATGGAGGAAGAACATGATTAATGGAAGCATAAAAAAGCAAAGGAAGTCATAAGAAGATTGGGGAAATTTTTTCTGACAGTCCAGTGTTCGTAGAAGAAATGAAAAGAAAGCTAGTTGTATAGTGTGACTCTTGAAAAAGTATTACACTATTAAAGTAATACAGTTGAGGGCTGGGTAATATCAAGTACACTGAATTACTCGATGGTCTCTGTGACGTTTGTGTTGCAGATGCCTTTAGGAATTGTTAAACTTCTAGTACTTTTTCACATCATTTCAAAGCTTAAAGCAGGTTTTAGTTTCATACATACATACATACATACATACGTACATACATAATTCGTCAATACAATCCTAAAGTCAGGATTACGACCTAGTTGTGTGTGTTAATTTTATACATTAGTGGCGGGACGTCCGGTTTCTCATGACAATTTCTTATTTACTCCCAGAGTTTTTGTTAGCAATCTATATACATACATACATACATAGGATTACGGCCTAGCTTCTCATACCACTTATGTTGTGTGCGTCAATTTTATAAGTTAGTGGCGGGACCTACAGTTTAAAATCGACTCCGAACGACAGATTTTTTAAGAAACTTTTTTCATGGCAATTATTTCAGAGTTTTTGCCAGAAATCTGCTGAGAGGAAGTCGCCGAAGAAATATTTTGTTTTCATTCTTTATTTTGTTGGAGATGTCTGACCTGCGGTTTGAACCATGGCCTCACGTCTAATAGGCCAACATTTCCTATTAGACTAGAGAAATACCAGTTGGTTATGAGTTACTGTTACAGCTTAACATAAAAGTAAAAGTATAAAGCCGTTTTAAAAATGAAATTTAATCAAATTTTTTTTTTATTTTTTTTTTTCATTTTCTTTGCAAATCTTTTTTCATAAAGTTTCCTAAAAAGTTATCAAACTGTATGTGCATAATTTGTAGGACATTTTTATGTCAAGCAATTTTACATTTTTTTTTATGCGTAATTTAGGCATTTTGTTATAAATTTTCATGTAATCTTAACGATCTGACATTAGTTGCCTAGCCATGGCAATTAGTTTAAATGTTGGTGTCGCGAATAAATTTTTCTTTTTTATGGTGGCAAGCAAAACTAAAAAATAAAAAAATAAAAAAAAATAAAAAAAGAAAACAAAATATTTCTCATGCACCATTTTAAGATGAATTTTTTTCTCTTTTTTTTCTTTTTCTTTCTTAAGACTTGATTAGTTAATAAGTTTTATAGTAAATTCGAAAATAATTATTATTTTGCGTGATTTTCTGATGAAGTAATTTTGATGGAATAAATTTTACTTCTTTTTCTCTCTTTCTCTCTCTCTCTCTCTCTCTCTCTCTATCGCATATATTAATTACGTTTGTTGCTAATTTGCTTGACCATATTTTTCGGTTTTAAAAAAATTTTTTTTTGCAAATTTTTTTCTTTCAAATTTCTTAGTTTTTTTTTGACTGTTGAAAACAAAACAATGTTGCACAATTAGCAAAACTGTAACACACATACACACATATACAAATAAACAGAGAGTTAAAAATATTGCTACAGATGTCAAGCATTTTTTCATTTATTTTTAGTTTCATTTGAAATCTTGTGGTATGTCGTTTGGAAATCGAACAGTTTTAGATAAAAAAAATAGAAAAAAAAATCAAACGAATTTAATTACAACAACTAACTAATGTGGTGGCTTAGAAATATTCTGCAATTTACTCTAGTTTTTCTAAAAGGAAATAAAATTAATTTTTTTTCCAACTATTTTGATTTCATTTTGCTTGAGAGTTGGTGTAATTATCCGCTTGAAAGCAAAAAAAAAAAAAAAAAGATTAAACAAACGTTAAAGTATTGGTATTAACGGAAAATATATATATGTAAACAATTAGTGGAAGGACAAATTGTTTATATGTAAGGCAAGTTAATAACGTCTAATGTCTAGAAAATGTCTTTCAATAAGGCGTTAAGAATTAATTGAAAATTATTTCAAGAATTTTTTCAACTGTTACTTATATAGGGTGGGCCATTTTAGAATTTTGAATTTAAAAATTCAATGAAACAAAAACAGTTTGAAATTTTGCCAAATTTTGTTTGTTCCGATTAAAAATGTTATGGCTGCCGTGGCTGGCCTCACAGTAACTCATTCAATCGAAATAATTTGCGTGCACTTTTTCGAAAATCTCGTCAAAGGCATCACGAATGTTGGCCTTTAAATGCTTAATTGTCTGTGGTTTGTCGGCATAACACTTTTCATTCATGGTGCCCCACAGAAAATGATCCAAGGGTATCAAATCGCAGCCTCTTAGCGGCTATATTCGGCTAATTAAACGCCCATCAAACGTTCGACGTAATAAATCGCTTGTGTTATGAGATGTGAGGCAGGTTGCACCATCCTGTTGAAACCAAACATCGTTCACATCAATACCATGAAAAGCGAGTACAAAAAAATCGGTTTTAGGGTGCAATAGATGACTCCATTGATCGCAACGGTTGCGCCGTGCTCATTTTTCAAAGAAATAGGGCCAACATGCCTCGCCCTCCAGAAATCACACCAAACAGTAACTCGTAATGGGTGCATTGGCTTCTGTAACGTGTGGATTTCTAAGCCTCAAATACGGAAATTGCTTATTAACGTACCCATCAAGGTGAAAATAATCTTCATCCGAAAAATTTTTTTTCTGCAAAATCGACATCATTGTGCACTTTTACGTTGATCCAATAAATCCCAACGTTGCTCAAACGTAAATCGATTTATTACCTTCAGTGGAGGTAATATTATGAATTTTGTGACAGAAGCGATTTTTCAAATTTAAATCGATATGTGACCCACCCGATATAAACGAAGCTAATGGTACCTTGTATGAAATAGCGCAACGGTAGCCCTTAAAAAAAATTAAAAGGCATTCCACTTTATAACTTACTGTCGTCTTTTCTAAATTTTATAAACAATAATACGTATTATATTCCGTTACAGATATGGCCTGTCGTATGAAGAAATTGAAAAAGGTCTACCCACCATTGATACCTCAAAGACACTGATACGTGAAGTATGTCCGCCTTTCTTCTCCGGCGTTGAATGTCGTCCCGGTAAATATAGACGTTTTGATGGCCTGTGCAATAACATTGAACATCCAACCTGGGGTGCTGCTATGTCGCCGTTCCAACGTTTAATTGGTCCACTTTATGCCGATGGTATTAATGCACCACGTATCTCAGTGACAGGACGTGATTTGCCCTACTCGCGTGTAGTCTCACGTACAATGCATCCCGATGATGGTTATCATGATCATGCAGGCACTGTTATGGTTATTGCTTGGGGTCAATTTATGGATCATGATTTTACATTGACAGGCACACCATTGGGTGAGTATTTTTGCTTTTCTTTAGAGGATTTTTTTTTAATAAAAAATCCATGAAAATTGTTTTTTGCTTCCTTTAGATCCCATTAATCGCAATGATCCCGAGGAGTGTTGCAAGAGGCCATTACACTTGAAACATCCGTATTGTAATGAGATTCGTGTGCCCGATGATGATTATTTCTATCGTCTGTTCAATGTTAAATGTATTGATTTTGTACGAGGTTTCCCATCACCTAGACCCGGCTGTAGATTGGGTAAGTAAGCGTTTAAACGTTAATTGTTAAGGGCTCGCCCATTTTTTTTTTGTATTTTTTCTTGTTTGCTTTTCAAAATAAAATGATTTAAAGCTGTTCGTTCTGTGCATTGCAAAATGTTTTCCATTTGCAATCATTTTGCTTTCAATCACTTTAAGTTGCAGCCACATGTTCGTTCGGCTTTAAACAGTGGGCGTTTTTCTGCCGTTTTTTTTCTGTTTCTTGAAGGGGTGAGTCGTTGGTGCAATAGCTGTGTCTCTGTGTTAACGCCCATGTCATAAATTAATGCTCTTGAATGAAATACAAAATTTTTGTGTTTTTTTGGAATCGAAGGCCGTCTGAGGAGTTTTTAAAATTTTCAAATTTTTTTTATAAGATTAAATGAAATCTGAAAGTAAGCTTTTAAATACCATGAAAGCTGCTGAGGTGGTGGTGTGAGAATTTTTTTTTTTGTAATTTAATGTCATTAATCTGTTGGTTCTGGCAACATTTTGCTGCTGCTGCCGCTGACGTTTAGATGATTAAATTGTCGTTTTTATAAGAATTAAGAAAATATTTGCTGCCACTTGTTTTTCCCCCCTTGAAATTAAGCTTGTCAAGTAGCATTTTCGTAAAAAGATTTTGTTGGCCAAACGGAAGTCAGATATTTATTGTCACTTTATTATGCACCTGTTTTGAAGTGACATTTAATTGTTGTTGATTAAAAACGGTGTCAGTTTGATAGAAGAATTAAGAGAGGAAGTAAAAGAGATTTTTTTTCTTATTTTGAATTGTAAATTATGAAAACGTTTCATTTGAGAATATTTTTTAAAGAATTTGAATAGATTTTTAATACCTCGTCCCCCATGTTTTTAGTGACCGCAAATATAATTTTTCCGTTTCTTTTAGGTTCCCGTCAGCAGTTCAATACCTTAACCGGTGTTATCGATGCCAATACCGTTTATGGCGTAAATGAGAAATTCGCTCGTAAGCTGCGTACCGGCTATGGTGGTTTGTTGCGAATGAATCCAGTGTTTAACGAATACGGTTTGAAAGATTTATTGCCACTCAAATTGGATATACCCGATGAGGGTTGCACCAGACCCAATAAGAGTATGTTCTGTTTTGAGGCTGGAGAGATCCGAGTCAACGAACAATTGGTATTGACTTGTATGCATACACTAATGGCTAGAGAACACAATCGTGTGGCTACCGCATTGGCACAAATCAACAAGCATTGGGATGATGAAACTCTGTTCCAAGAGGCCAGACGAATTAATATTGCCATCGTGCAACATGTCACGTATAATGAATTCTTGCCCATACTGTTGGGTAAAGAAGTGATGGAGAAATTCGGTTTGGTTTTACAAAAGGATGGCTACTGGGACGGCTATGATCCCAAGGTAAATCCCGGTATTATTGATTCATTTGCAGGTGCTGCTTTCCGTTTCGGTCACTCTCTATTGCCTACGGCTGTGGAACGTTGGTCTAAGGCCCATAAGTTTATTGCCTCCAAGAGACTGTCGGATTTGATTAGACGTCCTTATGACTTGTATAGAGCTGGTGTTCTGGATGAATATTTCATGGGTCTTATGAATCAAGTGGCTCAGGCTATGGATGACTCCATTACACAGGAAGTAACGAATCATTTGTTTAAGAAAGAAGGTGCTAGATTTGGTATGGATTTGGTGTCGTTTAATATGCAACGTGGTCGTGAATTTGGTATACCCGGCTATATGGAATT
Source organism: Sarcophaga bullata (assembly GCA_005959815.1). Taxonomy (NCBI): domain Eukaryota; kingdom Metazoa; phylum Arthropoda; class Insecta; order Diptera; family Sarcophagidae; genus Sarcophaga; species Sarcophaga bullata. The sequence goes on from QOCX01000062.1 coordinate 380,827, forward strand.
CCGTAAATTCTGTGGTCTACCCACTTCCAATACCTGGGATGAAATGTTTGGTTCTATGCCCAATGATACTATACTCAGATATCAATCTATATTCGAGTAAGTCGGAAGATATTTTGTTGTTTGTTTGAAATGGGAATTCAAAATAATTTTTTTTTTTTTTGCATAACAGGCATCCAGCCGATATTGATTTGTGGTCTGGTGGTGTATCGGAAAAATCATTGCCTGGTTCTATGTTAGGTCCTACCTTTGCCTGTGTTATTGCCACCCAAATGAGTTACATTAGACGTGGCGATCGTTTCTGGTATGAATTGCCCAATCAACCCTCATCCTTTACGCCAGAACAATTGCAGGAGATACGTAAAGCTAAGCTATCACGTTTGATATGCGATAATACAGATCTTATCGATACAGTACAAATATATCCCATGGTATTGCCAGATCATGAAATGTAAGTTAGAAATAATACAGAGACATTATAGGCAAATTAATATTAAAAAATTGAAAAAATTTGTTTTAGTAATCCTCGGGTGCCTTGCAAGAGCGGTGTAATACCTTCAATTGATTTAACAAAATGGGCCGATTATGCTAGTCCTGATATAGCCTCACCAGTTTTTGTAAGTATTTTAAATTCTGTTAATCACATAATTAATTAATTAATTAATTTATTTGTTTTGTTTTTGTTTTTGTTTTTGTTTACAGAACTATATTAATGAAATCCCTGATACCCTATTAAATTTCCGTAAGAAGTAATCACAACCATACGAGTGGAATCCATATCCAGCATACATAACCCAATCAACATTTTCATTATTAAATACTCAAGGAGCATTATTATATTCATACACCGTCCTGTTCATCCTGTCAGCAACAAGTCCATTATGTTTACATACATACATACATACATACATAGTTTTCTTTTTCCGTTTTATGCCATTTTCTTTTGTTTAACTTATTTAAAGTCCTGCCAGCATTCTACTCTACATACGCCAGCATTTCTCTTCTATTCTAAGTCAATAATTTTATATCGTATTTTGCTCTCTCTCACACTCTCTCTCTCTCTATCTGTTCGTACAATGTTGCCAATACTATACTCGTACATATGTTAGCAATTGTGTCTTCATAAATACTTTTTTTATTTCTTTTTTTTTTTATTTGTTTTCTTCATAGCAACAACGTATATCCATTCATTTTCTATTATAATTTAAATTTTTTATTATTATTTTCCATTCTTTTTTTGTTATTTTATTTTAAATTTTTTTATGTATTTTTTTCTCTCTGTGCGTGTATATATTATTTTTAAAATAAAAATTGTTTAAGTTTTCTTTATTTTTTTTATCATTTTGATTATCGTTTTCGTTTAATGTAATATGAGATAACAATTTATACAAATCATTTATTTTAAATAAAAATAAAGTATAATAATAAATAATTAAATAAAATAAAAAATAAAAACAAGAAGTATTATTTCTATTAAAATTAAAAAAATTTTTTTTAAAACAAGTTTTTTATAATCATAATATAATAACAGGGCCTAGCTTCTCACACCACTCATGCTGTGTGTGTTAATTTAATACATGAGTGACAGGACCCACAGTGTAAAGTCGACTCTGAATGAAAGATTTTTGAGAATCTTTTCATGGCAATTTTATTTACTCTCCGAGTTTTTGCCGGAAATCTGCTGAGAGGAAGTCGCCGAAGAAATATTTTTTTCATATTTCGTTTTTGAGGTCTGACCGGGGATTCGAACCCTCGCGTTTCGTCTAATAAGCCAACACACTGCCTACTAGACTACGGCGACTTCGATAATAAATTTTATAATCAAATTAAAAAAAACTTAACATTAAACTAGTCGTCCTATCAAAGGAAACTCAAAAATTTGGAATAAGAATGTGTTTCTTTCATAACATAATATCTATTTGGCACTTCATTACACTTCCCCTAGCGTAATTCAATAGCCTATATAATCTGTGTAGCCGTATTCTGGTAGGTAGTGTGTTGACTTATTAGACTTGAGGCCATGGTTCAAACCACAGTTCTCAGACATCTCTAGCAAAACGAAATAAAAACAAATATTACTCGGCAACTTCTGGCAAAAATTCTGACAGTAAATAGAATTGCTTTGAAAATTTTCTCAAAAATCTTTCGTTAGGAGCTGCAGGTACTACAACTCACATATAAAATTAACACACACAAAATTAGTGGTGTGAGAAGCTAGGTCATAATCCTAACTGAAGAATTGTTTATGTATACAATTTCTCAAAAAAAAATTTTTTTTTTTGTTTTAAATTTGAAAATTGAAATTTGGATAAACCGTTGGCCTACTTGGTAGTGTGCTGAATTTCAAATTCCAAGGTACTGGGTTCGATTCCAACCAGAGATTATGGGTGTTTATGATTGTCTGATTGTTTGTTAGACAATAGGAAAAAGAAAGTGAGAATTATTAAAAAAAAATACAATTTGGAAAAAAGTGACGAAGCTATATAGACTGGTCATTAAACAAAAAAGAAAAAAAAAATTGTGCCACATTACCACATCTTTCCTTTCCTTTATAAACTATCTTTCCCGCATTCCAACACAATGGAATGAAGACTTAGAGCAGCATCTAGTTTAGTTTGATTGTAAGCTAGGCTGCAATTTCCCCTAACATTTAATTTTTGATGGTTAAGGTCAGTGTGCATACATGTATTGTTAAAAAAGGCCAAAGTTCACGGTAAAGAGCTGTAATAAAATTAGTATTTCGGGATCTATTTGGCGTTACTTCATTCACTAATGAACAGTAAATACATCGATTATATTCGGAAATTCCATATTTTTGGTCCAAGGCCGTATCGGACAGGTTCTCAAATTTCTGAAGACCTGGCTTGGCTTAGAAGTCAATCTTTATAAAAATTTGGCCGTGATTCATTTACGACTACTTTTGTTTGAAGTTAAGTGCCTTAGTCACAATGTTCTTTAAATGTTTTTTTGCGAATTAATTCAAGTGTACGGTTGCTCTTGCAACGTTTTTTTTTCGACGAAAGGAAACAGTATTTGTATAAAAGTTGGATTCGACAATATCACACGTATTTTATCGGCATTAGACCTTCAAAAATGCTGATACACTTTTGCGCCATTGGTCTAGTATTTTCGATTATGAGCATTGTGAGTTCTAAGCTTCAGCTTTCCACCTTTGTTTCACTAACACAATGCATTGCGTGAGGACATAACCTCACATTTCTAACAGCTTTTGCGAGAGAACACTATTGTTTGATGCAAAAAATATTTTTAACAAAAGGAAAATTACAATTTTTTTTTGATTTCTTAGTAAATATTGTTGTTGTTTTTATTGTTTTATAAAAAAATATGCGCATTTTTTTTACACAATAAATAACTTAATTTACTACAACGATATAAATAACGATATAAATACGATATAAATACGATATTAGGAACTATTTTTTGGCACTTTATTTTTAAATATTATTTCAACAGCTGGCATGTACGTTTAGTTAAACATCTACAGTGTCCAGTTATTTGAGTATTGACTGTTCAAATAAATAATTTCATTTCATTTAAAATTAAAAACTAAAGCCTGAGTATATGCTTAACTTTCTTAAAAAAAAAAAAAAACTTAAATCAATAGAAGCAATAATCGATAATCATTTAACGGTAATTAATAAATAAATTCACACAAAAAAATTAAAAAATAAATCACAGTCTAACATACAATTCAGAATAATCAAATAAAACCTGAGCGATGCTTGTTATGGAGTGCATACATACATAAATAATACATTAAATACATGAAATGTTTAAATATTTAATTATTAAGAGTATATATAGTATATGGCCTATACTATATATTTAATCATCATTGTTATTGTGTATATGGTGGGTTATCGTTATCATTATTTCTTTTATAGAGTAATCGATATCACAAATTTGTTTCCCGTTATCAACAAATCAACCTTTTTATTCCAAAGCATTTAGGAATGGTGCAATTGAACCAATATCTTCACAATCTGGTATGGCTTTGCCTTTGAATTTCAAACAGGATTCAGCACATGTTTGTCCTTGAAAGTAATCGCCAAACATTTTCTTACATTGGGCACAATTATTCAAACAGATTTGAATAAAATCAATACCCGACATTGAATCTAAAAGTAAAGATATTTTGTAGTGGAAAATAATAAGCTTTTTTCCTCACATTAAATTAAAAATTTATTTGATTTTGTTTTATAATACTCACCAAAACGTTTGACATAATGGCCAATAGATGGCATAGCCTGGCTAACTTCAATTAGGCAACAGCTGAAAGCAACAATTGTCAAGGCAATGGCTACAGTTTTTGTGGAGAACATTTTGAAGGCTAAAGATGCAAAACAATTCATTAATTTCACTTTTTTTTTCTTCTTCTTCTCTAAAGGGTTTTGTTATGTCAAGCCAATTAAACACACTTTATGTTTCAAAATTATTATTGAATTTTTTTTTAATTTTTTTTTTTTATTATTTTTTTTTTTTTTGTAATTCAATACGGAGTCTTTGAAAATATCTTTAAAGAGTTACACGGTTTTGCTTTTAATATGTTGTAATGTTGGTTACTTGTATTAAATAAACTTATTTTATAAAATCTGTTGGCCTTATGTATGAAAATTACTGTGTTTTTGTTTTTAAATTCATATTGCAAGTGGAAATAAAAAAATCACCATTAAACAGCACCCACCACCACCAACTCTTAACGGATCAATTCAATTCAATTCTTTGTAAACAAATTCTGTTTTTTTCTTTCTTTTTTTCTTCTTACATGAGTATTTACTTTCGTTTTGTACCGGACACTACCAATAAGCCAGAAATCAAAACAAAAAAACATTTTTTTTAATAAGAAGCAGAAAAGAAAGAAAAAAGTACCAAATCAAGTTGTAGTTTTTTTTCTTAACGCGCATGTGTAACATTAATTGCTCCGTAGGCTTTGTTTTAATTTTACGTATCGTTTTTTTTTAGTCTTTTTTTTTTATTGTTTTTTAAATGCAAAATCTCTGTTGGCCATAATGAATTGCAGTATGACAACTACAGTGAAAGAAATTTATTGAAAATCTCAAGTGAGCCTGTCGTAACTTTGTAAAACAAGTCGAATAAGCTTCCATAATGTCATAAGCTAAGACTCCCCGACAATATTCTAACGATATTGTCTATCCTGCTTGCTTACGCTATGGAATTTAAACATTTGGTTTGAGCAGGAGATATTAGTCGAAATTCTTTGCTTCACCCCTACTAAGTGGCTATCACTCAGATTAAGTTGAATGTTGTCAGTGATGTTGGGTCAAACGTTCATAGCTGACGATTAATCAGAAGCCTAAGGTTTTCCATTAAAACAGAGACCACGGGTTATCCATTTAGTAGCTTTCATCTGAAGTGTCATTCGTGTAGGGGAAGGTATCCCATTTACAAATATGGTTCGTTGATTAAGCTGAAAGAATAAGAAAAAATGGTTTAAACCTACGACAAAAACACGAAGGTTTTAAACTTAGGCACCTTTAATGATTTTCGAACAAAATATTATTCAGCAGTGAACCTTATACCTCAGTCTCTGATTGCATTAACAAGTAAAAATGTCGTGTATAAGGATCGAAGAATTCAGAAGTGATTGTAGATGTGCCTTTGCATCAAGAAACATAGACTGTTTGACTACTAGTTCGTATTTCGTCGTAAATGACTTTAGAAGAAGAGTTAACACAGTTCAGTTCAGTTTTTAAATTGACAGTAATATGCCAAAACGGTTACATACACCCGATATTAGCTTTATTGCAGTAGACGTTTTGGTAACGTCAATTGGCAATCAAGATCATGCAATTTGCCAACGTCAGACTCTTTTGGAGAGGCTACGCCCAATATCGTGTCTATGCGGACAATCAATTAACCTTGTATTATTGAAAACCAACAATCGTCATGTTATAGCCGAGATACTAATAAAAAATGTGCGTTAAATTGCTTGAAAACAATCTCAAAAAATCGATATCGGCAAACATTCCAAGAGCGTTCCTTTAAAATTTAATGCCTTAGAGGGTCTTGCTTTAAAGTGAAAATAAAGTTTCATCAAAATCAAAGTTTTTATGTGAGAAAGGCAATGAAAAAACTAGATTAAGTTTCTTTAGATGTTAGTCTAGGTTTTACTTACTATTTTCCTTGATTACAGTGGCATAGTACTCTGGGAGTTTTTAACACAAAATTATTCTCAAATACGAATATAATAGGTGAGGTTTAGAAAAAGAATTCGTGACTTTTATATCACAATTACGTCAATATTTAAAGGTAAAGGTAAGAGATGATCAAGGCTCGAAGAAACTGTTTTGCTAAGCTATTCTATTCTTTAAGCCATCTTTTTTGTTTTCAATTGATTTTCTCCGTGTAAGCTAATAATGACAATTATAAGTTGTAACAGAATGTATTATAAATTATAAAAAAAAGAAATTGTTATGACTTAAATGCGTAATTAAATGGATGTTAAATCGTTTTAACACATTTAATAGTTTGTTACAATTTTATGTGATTTTATGTAAATATTTTGCCTGTAAACAACAAACAAGTTTAATGAACGCATATTCACGTGGCGTTTATAAACAAAATAAGAAAAACAGACTGTAAATACCATAAAAATAAAAACATTTTTAAATACTTGGGAGTATTTATGGGTCAAGTGCTTTTAAATAACAAGGTTGTGACTCAATTTGAATGATTTTAAAATTAAAATAATAATAACACTCGTACGATTCCAGAGTGGAAGAAATATATTCGTTGAAAGGGAAAAATACTGCGTGTTATACTACAATTAATAGAAAATGAATTCATGGCCAGGTTTCAGAGCTATTATAAAGGTTGGGGGGTGTTTTTTTTTGGAAAAAAAAAAAATATACGAACGCACCAAGTTTGGTTCGAAAAAATTTATCTTGATTTTAACACATGCTGGGACAGCGTTAATATATAGAGGCTAGAATCGGAGTCTCTGTAGGCTTATAGACGCGAACCTGTGGTTCAACCCCTGGCTAAGTCAACTCAAACAAAACGAATTAAAAAATATGTCTACGGCGACTTCTTCTCAGCAGATTTCTTACAAAAACTCGAAGAGTAACTAAAATTCCTATGAAAAGTTTTTCAAAAATCTGTCAAGTTGACCATAGTTCCCACCAATTATGGATAAATTAATACAGAAAACATAAGTTGTGTGCGTGAAGAAGGTAGGTAGTAATCTTGACGGAAAAGTTGTAATGGCCAAATATGATGTATTGTTTATATGGGTGACATATGTCTCTGTTGATGCATAACAATTGGCCTGGCTACAAAATTAACTACAATACTGATACAAAAGGTTGAGAGTGAACACACATCCATTACCACCTTTTCTCTATACAAAACTTTTAGGTATTAACTCCTAACACTGGCTGGGGTATACAAGATGCATCTGAATCGCATGATGAGAGCTTGTCAAGCATTCGTAAACTTGTGGGTAAATCTCTTGCTTTACTGGGTAAAACTGGAATATGCCTTCTAAAGCTATGAAAACGCTTACAAGTTTTCATAAATGAAAGATTATCAAACGAACACAAAGAGCATGCGCTCAATGGCATATATCCACTTGAGAATTGATCAACAACAATAGCCGGATAACATTCCTTAAATGGACTCCTCCTAATGTAACACACGCAGTAATAATAAATTCAAACCAGGAAATTCATGAACTTAATGAATTTTTTATCATAAAAAACAAATACAATTAATTGTTTACAAGCGTACACTTAATTGTTTTAAAAAAATATTAAAGATTGCCGTCATTTCAACCAGAGTTATAACGAGGAGTCAACAGTATGCAGGCGAGTAAGTGTCATTACATGACGAAAAAATATTTTTCAAAAAATTTTATAGAATTTCGCGAATTTCTCCCACCGTTTGTTTAAGTAATCTTAAAAAATTTTATTCAAAAACGTTTTTGTTTTAATTGCAAAAAAAAAAGAAAAAAAATCGGCAATTAATAGCCGATATTTAAAAATTTTATTTAAAACCGCGTGGCATAAAATGTTTAAAAATATCGCCAGGAAATCAACTGCTCAGGAATTGCAGCGTCATGTCAGCGTCATATCATAGTGGAATTATTGCAGAACCTGTGTAGAAACTCTGTCTACCTAGCTTGTCTGTCGCCAAGTAAGATCCGTTTCATGTGTATCACAGACATTTTAGTTTTGTTTTTTATTTTTATTTTTTTTTATGGAATGTTTTAATTATTAATTAATAATTAAGGACTCTTTATTGCATGCCATTCACAACACAATAAAAATATCTTTTAAAAAAAACAAAAGCCTATTTAAATATTCTAGTCATTGTTGGTGGGTGTGTATTATTCAGTGCTAATATTTCCTGAATATGATTGTTTTTTTTCTTTTTCTTCTTTGTCACTTTATTTTTGTATTTCTTGTTATAAGCGGGGATTTTTTTTTGTGCAAGTAAAACAAAAAAAAAATAATTTTTTTCTGTTATTATTGATCATAAAAGGAAAGTTTTTAAGAGAGTATTGTCAATCAAGTTCGACTACTTAGAAGGCCTACATTGACGATTTTTTATAAACTGTAAAGTGAAAGAATTTCTTGCGTCTAAGAAAGGAAACAAGAAATATTCAATATCCTAACAGAATTGAACACTCTCGTGTATGGACCGGAATCTTGAAGTCCATTTTAAACAGTTCCAAACATCGCCATATAGAAGAATCTTAAGAATATTACAATTATTATGATTCTCTTTGCTCCTCCTCGCTGAAGTTTCTTCAATCAATTCCAAATCCAATTTGATGCTGGATATAGGTTCAGAAAAACGCATAGCTACTTCACATATACGGCCACGACAAGAATAGGCAGAAGGCGCTATTCTTCTACTATCTTCAGGTGCCGTCAATCATGTGGTCAATCAATCAATTTCGTTTTTTGTATTTCCAAGTGGATATGTTCGCGTTGGGTAGCTGACCCTGGCTGTTCGTTTAATAATCTTTCTATTGATGAAAACCTTCAATATGTTTTTACAGCCTTAGAAGCCATATCCCAAGTTTCTTACCCATTAAGGCAAAATATTTATTCCACGAGTTAAATATGTCAAAGGTGTTGGGTTGACGGAATGCTTGACGAGCTCTCATGATGCGATTCTAAACGTCAGCTGAT
>QOCX01000062.1:393379-421675 GCA_005959815.1 Sarcophaga bullata
CAATTGTACGTACAAATTGTGCCATCTTTGCATCAAAAACGGAGACTGCTTGTTCGAAAACATTTTCTAACCCACATAAGAGGCACAAGATTATCTTTCCATTGAAACCATTTCCAACTACGGTTCTTACTTGCCGATATGCATGCACGATTGGTTCGGCCAAACAAATTACCACACACGCAACATACAATAAGTGGAGGAGCTATGTGCTTTAGTACTGATTGAAGGCTTAAATGACAAATGTTTAATGATAGGGTGGGGGAGTAATCCGAATTTATCGCATTCCACGCACGCTCCTCGGAACAGCCTACTATAACAGCTCATGTATAACATATTTTGCCCACTTTGTATTTGCACTTCATCGATTATAACCTACAATGCACCCCACAGCCTAAACCGTTGGTTAGTTACTCACCCTGATTGAATACTAGGAGTTATTATATTTGGCCACTTTCAAGTGATTGGATGCCTAGAGCCAATACGGCTTCAATGTGAAATTTTTCGAACAAATTTCTTCTTTCAGGCAATGAAACTGCTTTCTGCGCCGGCAAAAAAGCTGGATTTTTCTTGGGTGGGGTCATTGGTAGTCCCGAAGTATCATTTGACTGCATTTAAAATGGCTTAGTAGAACCATTACCATCAATTCGAAGCACTTTGGGCATATCGCGGACTTTGTGCTGACCTGCAGTTGAAAATTAGGAATTTGACGGCATGTTCTTACATCAAGATCGTTCCAACAAGCCACACAATACGAACTAGTATAAAACATGCTCCAAGCTGGGACATAAAAGAAGGAGCAGCAACTCATCAGTAGATCTAAATGGCGTTGAAGTAATATTTTATCACTCAAATTCATTATGAAATTAAAATTTCACACTATTTTTAGTGTTGGCATATTTGCCTAGGCGGCTTGTTCACATTTAAATTTAATTTAATTTAATGCAACATTCATTGTATTTTAAAGATTTTAATGGCCAAAACAAAAGAAAAATTAATTAAATCTGCCAGGGGAGTGTTTCATTTACAAAGTGCTGTCATATCGTAATAAATTTCAAAATAAATATTTAATCGTATCTCAGTTCTAAGAGAGTGTTTTGTATGGCCATACACATACATTTGCTATTATAAATGTGACCCACTGTTATCCCGATTTTACAACACAATTTACTCAACAATAAACAGAAAGGAGAAAAGAGACAACAAATAAGATGTGACTGGCAAAACAAAGTCTCCAATGTCATGCCAAGCCAGGATAGCCAAACCACTCAACACTTATAAAACACTGGAGAAAATGGTCACACACACAGTCACATAAAAAAAAAAATATTGACTGACGGAAAGGAATAAACGATGAGGAGAGAGGAGGGAGAGCAGAGGGAGAGATTAGGGAGTGAAAGTTGTAAATGACTATACAATATTTATTTAATATCTCGATGCATTCATTTTAATAACAATGAAGCAAAAAAGCAACAACAACAAAAAAATGTAAAATAAAGTTGCCATTAAAGGCTTTAACTCAATCACATACGGCTTCTAATACAAATGGCAAAGAGATTCTAGCTGAACCATGCTATAATAACATCAAAAAGAATACAAAATAATAATAATAAACAGCGAAGGAATTCTTAAGAAGAAAGCAAAAACAGGACAAAAGACGAAAAGGAGTATGTAAGATGTCCACATACAGCTATTAGGAAAATACGATACAAGCTTTTGCTTATTTACAAAAGCTAAAATCAAAAGAGAGTGTGCATTATATTCCTCTTCGTTACAGTTTGTTTACATTGTAAGGGTTATTTAATTTACAGGTTTTCAAAAGGAATGTTATAATGTTAGGGGAATAATCTACGCCACAAATAACGTTCTAATCGGCTCAATCACACAACTACGCAAAATAGGCCAGCCAGACTAGCTAGCCAGACTACCAGCCAGACTAGGCCAGCCAGACTTAGCCAGCCATTGACTAGCCCAGCCAGACTAGCCAAGCCAGACCTAGCCAGCCAGACTAGCCAGCCAGGACTAGCCAGCCAGACTAGCAAGCTCAGACTAGCCAGCCAGATAGCCAGCCCAGGACTAGCCAGCCAGACTAGCCAGCCAGACTAGGCCAGCCAGACTAGCCAGCTCAGACTAGCCAGGCCAGACTAGCGCAGCCAACTAGCCAGCCAGACTAGCCACCAGACTAGCCAGGCCAGACTAGCCAGCCCGACTAGCAGCCATACTAGCAGCCAGACTAGCCAGCCAGACTAGCCAGCCAGACTAGCCAAACAGACTCAGCCAGCCAAGACTAGCAGCCAGACTAGCTCAAACAGGCTAGGTCAAACAGACTAGCCAAAAACAGACTAGTTCAAACAGACTAGCCAAACAGACTAGGTTCAAACAGACTAGCCAAACAGACTAAGCCAGCCAGACTTAGCCCAGGCCAGACTAGCAGCCAGACTAGCCAGCCAGGACTAGCAAACAGACTAGCCAGCCAGACTTAGCCATTCCAGACTAGCAGCCAGACTAAGCCAGCCAGACTAGCCAGCCAGACTAGCCAGGCCAGACTAGCCAGGCCAGACTAGCCAGCCAGACTAGCAGCCAGACTAGCCAGCCAGACTAGCCAGCCAGACTAGCCAGCCAGACTAGCCAGCCAGACTAGCCAGCCAGACTTAGCCAGGCCAGACATAGCCAGCCAGGACTAGGCCAAGCCAGACTAGCCAGCCAAGAACTGGCCAGCCAGACTAGCCAGGGGCCAGACTTAGCCAGCCAGACTAGCCCAGCCAGTCTAGCCAGCCAGACTAGCCAGCCAGTCTGCCAGCCAGACTAGCCAAAAGATATCCAAACAGGACTAGTCAGTCATCCAATAAAGCTAAAATAGGAGTCATATTTGGTGCTGTGTCACAAAAATGTCGGTAACCATATGTCGAATGCGCTTCGAATTGCCGATAATGGTTCTTATTAAAACATTTTATGCAGTCAAATGATACTTCGGCGACTACAATGCCGGCACCAGAAAAATCACTTCTTTCGCCTAAGAAATCAGTTTTATTGACGAAAAAAATTTACTCTAAAAATCGGTATTGAAGCTACGGCTTTAGCATGGCGGATTACGGTAAAGTTGTCAGGCCAATCGGTTTAATTGTTATTAGTATTGAGCAGTTTATGTTAATGGGTTGACAAGACAAATACCAAATACAAAATGCTTATAATGGCCGTTAATATAGGCCTAACTGCATGGACACCGTGGGAATTAATAAATTCGAATTGATCCGACCCTTTAGTCAGTTATTAAACTAGACTTCTCATACCTGGGTTGGAGCTGCCCTTGCACTGACCAACTTCTTCCGCTCGTTATGTGGCACTCGATTCGAACAGGACGCTCTTACTTGTGGCATCACAATGAGCTCACTATGCATACTCAAGTAAATTTTGGTAACAAACTAACCTAATCTTAACCATCTAACCTAACCTATGTTATTGTGGTGTTAATTTATCGATGAGTGCGCAGGATCTACAGGTTCAAAGTCGACTCGAATGACATAATTTTTAGAAACTTTTCAAGCAATTTATTAATTTCGCTCTCAGACTTTTGTCAGAAATCTGTCAAAGAAATATTTTTTCGAATTTCGTTTCGGGCTCGGAGATGCTGACCTCAGATTTTTAAACCGTTGGGGTTTAACACATACACGTTCCATACACTACCTGCTAGACCACGGCGAGCCACTTTCACCCCCAATATTTCGAAAATGCGAACGATTATGATATTCGAATGTGTCCGATGTGCCACGCTTATTGCTCATTTTACTATTCGTAAGCTTCCTTCGTTTATTAAACGATTCGATATTCCTAAAAAGGGTGGCAAAGCTTTTCATATTAGCGGTTTTGAAAACATTCTTTAATAACAAACCCTATGTTATGAAACTGTATGTGTGAGAGCTGTGATTATTTAACAAAATATTTACAAAAAACCATTTGTACACTAATACATACAACCCCAATACACAATTAGCAAACTAAGAATCTGTACAGAAAGAGACTATAAAGAATGCCGATCTAGTATTAACACATACAATTCACTCTCTTATCCAGAGGGAGAATTTAAAAAAATCAACAGTTAAAGGCAAGACAAAAAGTGAAGCCAGTTTTTTTATGTGTGGAGTGTGTGAATTGAAGCTTAAAGAATGCGTGCCACTGCACATGTTTATGAATAAAATAGTTGTTGTTGTTGCTGGTAAATGTTTTGTATGAGGATGCGGTGTTTACGATGGTTTTCATGACAACAATACTCATCGAAATGTAAAAAATAAATTAAATTGTTGTGCGGAGTAAAACATACTCCTCGTCTTACTAAATCTTTATCCACATACATCCATGGGCATATTCACTGTGTTTATAAGTATGGTGTGTAATTGTAGTTCTTTATTTGTGTTTTTATATAAATAAGATCCTTTCGCTTGCATAAAACATACTTGCATGGTTATGTCGTCAATGGCAGTAGCTATGGTGAACTCTAACTGTTTAGGAGACTCAGCATGAAGATGGTCTACTTATTACTTTGTATGTGGGGTGAATATTGTATATGGAGTGTTTTTAGTGGTTTCAGATAGTACGGTAACAAAAGTAAAGCATACGAAAGGAAAAAATTGAATAGCTTTGTTAGAAGAATAAAATATAGAAAATTACTGTTTTGCTAAAAAAAATTAGCAAATTTGAAAGAGTACGCTGAGTTAGGCAGACCCAAGTTATTGTTCACACCAAGGGTTGCTTATTGTGAGCAGTAATGCGTAGCTATCCTAGACTCCCTAACGCGGTGTTTGTTTTCAGGCTGAGATCTTTGTGAACAAGAGTTCATCTGTGAAACATATCCATACCGGGACGTTAGGATATCCACTTATGTGAACAGTTGAGACTGCTCTGCCAGCACCGAGTGGGATATTCATGATAATCGAAATCTGTTTCATTTCTGCTGAATGGCCGCTAGACAAATACAGTTACCAACTGTGCTGGTTTCCTTGGACTCGAATGAGTAACGAAAATCGTAATAAATTGAGAAAGGACGAGAAGAGAGAGAAAGAGGAGAGAGAAGTGGGGGTAAGGCTGATCGAGTATCAGAATGGAGGTGAGTGGACGGTGTTATGACACACAGCGATGCCACTGTGCCATATTTCTTTCAAAATGATTCCCAAAGTTGAAATAATTGGACTTGGTTCTTATGCGATACCATGAACCAATTCAGAAGCGAGATGAGTAAGCAGAATATCCAAAATACTATGCCGAAACTAGAAACGTTTTTAAAAGGTAATGGGCCACTAAACCGAGGTAAAGAGCTATTTCCAGGGCCTTGTGCTCTGGAGGGGAGGATATGGGATGGCGCAAACAGTTCACTGTTTTCTGCTGAGTCTGCGGAGCAAAGTACTAGTGCCTGAAGTATCGAAAAACTTTATCCTGTCCTATCCTGTAATTCGGAAGACCGAGGGACACTCTGGACACTAGGTTTGAGTCCCTTTAACAGCGCGTATATGGTTAGCGAATATCTCAAAAAACTTGTAAGGACACTAGGCATGCTATTTATTGTATGATGCTGAGCTTAGTGGGTCTTAGCGTTGATTATAAGGCTGTAGAGGAAAGACTTTTGAAACTTTTTGATCACGTCTTGGATCACACACGGGAAGAGTATTTTGGCAAAATTTTTAGAAAAAATGTTAAAGTATCTTTGATGCACATCTTCGGTGTATTGGCATTGACATTACAGACAAGACAGATGTTATCACTCGCTAAGTACTTGAAGACAAAAATGAAGCATGTGTTGTCCACCAATTGAGAATGGTGAGCGATTTTTAAGAACATGGCTTACCTTTTAACGTTTCATTTTTGGAATTTATTCACTGCAGCTCCATCGTTGCCAGAGACTTTCTTTATTTTCCAGCGTGTTTATTCTTGCATTAACGTAGTCTTAATTTTGTTGCCACTATATCCATATTGTGGTTATTGTTGTGGATGGTTTTTCTTTTTTTTTTTCTACGAAAAGCAGTCAATGTTCTTGTGACTTGGCGTGGCCATGTATGTATGCAGTATTAGAAGGTGATAGTATTGCTGTTATTGTCCTCGTTCATGTACATTCAGTATTTAGTTTTAGTGTACAGCAGCACGTCAAAAATTTTTCGTGCTGTTCAAACATTTTTTGTTGTTTTCGTTGCAGTACACTATGTCAATCCCTACACTATTTGCACTATAAATGGTAGGAGTATAGGGTGAGTTTAAATTGTATTCAGCGGAAAATAAAAGCACGCGTTATTGATGGAAATTGTTTCCCACTGACATTTAGAGAAAGAAGCTTAATTAAGGTGTTGGACACCCAAAATTCTTCAGAAGCTAACAGAACAGAATAATGAAACTAATCCATGGGGAAGATACCACCCAGCTTGCGGAAACATTCTATAAAGTTTTAAACTTAAAAGTTTTAAAGTAACAGGACCCTTGTAAAACTTTTTAATCGTGATAACAACTCAATGCGATTGAATCCTGTTTATCAGAGGAACAGCTTCTTACAATAAACATTTTTTTCCCGGGTACAATTTCAAAGTGGACAAAGGGAAATATTCTGTTTGTAGGGTGTTCTGTAGTTCGTTGTAATTGGTTAGAAATGTTTTTCTAAAGTCCTTTTATTTATTTTAATGTTTCAGTTGTTATGGATATTATTGTTATGTGTTGCTGTAATTTTTTTGTTCTTCTTCCAGCGTGTTGTTTGTTTTGTTTTGTTGCTGTTGTTGTTGCTTTTTTTTATTTTATATATCAACTTATTAAATAAATTAAAATCGAATGAAAGTTTAATAATTAATAAACATTCACTCTCATTTATCTAAAATGTGGTCATGGTTACGAAATGTTAAATTCTCTCTCTCTCTCTCTCTGTCAGAAGGATGGCTATTAATGGGAAATATTTTGGCGGCAATGATTTAAAGATTTTAAAATTTACGTCGATCCAAGTAAATAGGGCTGAGGTTTTGAACTATAGTGGTTGGAATTCATTTCAGTTCACAAATTGACGAGATGGACAGGTACATAGAAAGCGAATAACAAAGGTCACTGCGATAACATTCTTTATCTCATGGAAACAATATCTGTGATGCATTCGTGTCTAGAATAATGAGGAAAGAAAAGCTAATGATGGACTGAACATTTTATTACAGCAAGCACGGAGTATACGACACGTATAGGGCGTCTTTTTTAAGACCCTTTTTTATATTAAATTAAAATAAAACAAGAATTTATATTCCTGATGCACTTATGGAATGTAAAATTGTTTCAATGCATGCTAACGCTCCTTTAGGTGCAGGACATCATTCCAGACTGGGCGCACAAATCTCTCTGATTTAAACGATATCATGGATTTTTGTTGTTGTTGGAGGATAGCTGTGGTTTATAGAAATAAGAAAACGATAAGGAAAAGGTCTAACGGGTAGCAATTCACTAACAAAAGCTCGTATCGAAAGAGTCCAAGATTTGAAACATTGGGAATTTTGGAGCCATCTAGAGTGGTTAGTTCTTATCAGCAAGAACATATATTTTATGCTAAAAAAAAATGAAAAAAAAGCGGGAATGTTGTTGAAGTTCATCATGTTATAAAGTTTCTTAATAAAGAATAAAGAGACGAGAAACGTGTCAAGGATTAGAAGTTAAGCACCATGCTATTCATTAGAAAATCAAAAATCATATTACACCGATTGAGCAGCAGAGGTAAAACACCCATAGTAGGGCTAACATATTGTTACAAAATGGGAAATGGATGTAACATCGTTTAAAATTAGGATGTTTAAACAAAACGCTACAAAAAACAATAAACAACAGACTTGTTTACTTGGGTTAGCAAATAAACAAAAATAAAACAACAACATCAGGTATAACGATGAAAGGAATAAACAAGCTAAAAACAAGCAGACAACCAACACTGCAGGGACGAACGTTAAACAAGATACAAAAACAACAAACAAGAAAACCATAAATAAATGTAAACAACGATGTTTACATGCAGGAGAATTCTCGTGGAAGGCGAAGATTTTTAGAACCTTCGCCTAGGAGAACATTCATCAGATTGTTTACGTCGTATATAAAAGGCAAGGGCAAAGGTATGCAAAGTTGGGGAGTAGAAGGTTCAGTCGAGTCTTGGTTGAGACGCGTTGCGCTTCGTGAGTAAACCAATCGTGGATTGAAGATCTGCGTTACAAGATCTACAGAACAATTTTGGTAGTAATGTTACTTGTTTTATTCGAAAGGGCATAAACAAGGGAATAAACAAATAACGCAACTGTTGTTGTGTAGAAGTCAATTTGTGAACAGCTGGCACACAAAAGTTGTTGCGAATGAATAAAGGATTAATTAAAATTAAACACAATTTATTGTTTATTTTTATTTGTAATTCTACTCGCTCTATATATCAAACCGTTTTAAAGGTAAAAACGCACATTATGTGCCTCAATCGGAGTAGCACAACAATCCTTCAAATTAAGAATATTTTTTGGAAGTTATTTGATGGCATTTTTAGACCCGTTAAAGGCAGAAATTGAATTTATATACAAAAGAATGGGCATTAAAAGTTGAAAGCATTTATTACTAGCGTATAACACAGGAAGCCTTTAGAATAAAAAAGCTTCAGGTGCCATATGGAGTATACGAGCAATGGAGCAGGAGCGTAGAAATATGGCATAAGTCATCTAGAATATTGTGTGAAGCAGCCATAGTTTAGGTAGGTAGTGTGTTTGTGTTGTTATTAGATGTCTAGTTTCGGTTCAAAACCCCAGGTCAGATATCAAAAATGAAATATGGAAAAAAATATTTTTCGGCGACTCCTCTTCTGCAAGATTTCTGCAAAAACTCTGAGAGAAAAAAATTGCCATGAAAAAAGTTTCTTAAAAAATCTGGCGTTCAGAGCTCGGACTTTAGAACCGGTAGGTGCTTTTCCACTTATGATAAAATTTGACACTCACAATCATGGATGGGTGGAGAAGCCTAGATGTAATGCTAGCTAAAGAATTGTAAATTATTTACTTATATACTGTTAATGGCTGCTTACTTTTATTTCTACGATTTATTATTAAACTCTTAAGTGTACAATTAAAATTAAATTAAAAAACAAAAAACAGAAGAAAAAAACAGATTTCTTCAATTAATTTTGTATGCAGATTATGTTCACTTATCGATGCAACTTGTCGGTTATCGTAACCGACTAAGCATAAAAGTTGAACCAAATTTGATTTTAAATTTCTAGTTAAACGCTCGTTAACAAGGAATAACAACAACAACCAAACAACAACAACAACAAAAACAGTAGAATAAAAAATAAAATGAAACGGAAAACCGTTGTTAATTTCGAAATTTACTTTTGTGCCCTTAAGTAATATTTTTCTTCCTCTCTCTTCTTCTTCTTCATGTTGTTGTTAGTGTTGTTTCTGTTGTTCATTAAATGGTTCTTTAAATGGGGAAGTTGGGTTTCTGCTTGTTACAGTGATAGGATATTGTTAGCAATATTGATAGGAAAACACAAAAAATGCCAACAACAACAACAACAAAAAATAACATGTTGTTGTAACATGTTTTATGAAAATTTTTTGCAAAATACAAGTGTTTTAAGGGAAAAGGTTGCGTTCTCTTGGGAAAACAATCAATTTCGAACAATTAGTAGTTCATGAGAAATACAACAATGTATACGAAGAAACACCACACACACAAGCATGCAACTCCCATCCTCTGACTAAAAATCCTTGCTTTAAGAGCACAACGCTTACATGCACGTACAGGTGTGTATGTATACTGACTGGCATCAGCTCTATAGGTGAGAATGACACACATTTCGACGAAATGTCGATAAAGTATAGGATGAGCCTGGTGACTGGTATAGGGTTTGACTGGTTGCCATTTGCTTACCGCATGCCAACACACAGCTCTTAGACGACAAAAACGTTGTAGTACGACCATGGAATATAAATGCAAACGACATATGCAAGCAAGTGTTTAAAAGTTTTTTTGAGCTTTCTTTTCTTCTTCTCCTTCTTCTCCTACTTCTTCTTCCTTTCTAATAATAAAAGTATTGTGCTAAAGTGTCTGTCTGTGTGTGTGTGTGATTGTGTGTGTCTTATTCAGGTCTATCACCATTAGAAGTTGGTATTTAGGAAGTTGTTTAACAGTTAATACCTATCGAAACTGGCAATCAGTTTAATGTATAGACTACAATTATTTGTTGGTTAAACTCGTCTGGGGTCTATTTTTTTTCCTTTCTCTCTCTCTCTCTCTCTCTCTCTCCTTTCTCTTCCTTTTATTTCTTATTGTTTTTGTTGTTGTTGTATTAAAATTGTCTATTTAAAAGAAAGCATTATCTGGCGGAAAATTGTGCAGTTTATATTGAAACTTTTAAATAGCCTACCCTTTAAAAATATATACGTCAGATAGCTGAGTTATTGAATAATACTAGGAAAACTGTATCGTGGTAAAAAGGGGGATACAACGGGAGATATAAAGAAAATGTTCCACAAATTTCTTTGTTTTGACCGCCAATGTAAATGTTAAGACCTAAATTTGATCAAATATTTGCCCAATTAATTCAAATTCTGCATAAATGGCATCAATGATGCTTTACCTATGCAATATTAAAATTAACCGAGATATTCAAGTATCTTGTGCCCATACACGTGGTAAAGTTTAAATGCACGTAATAAAGAATCTTTTCATTTTCTTCGAACTCTTTGATCAGCACACAATTTAATATTTTCTAATCAAAAACCTCAATTGCCAATAATATGGGTTCTGTTTGCTCCTGTTGCTCCTGTTGCTGCTGTTACATCAAATGGCATGGTAATGAATGAATGAAATCTTCGTAATAGTTTTGCCCTTTGCCCCATTAATTATTGGTTTTATTTTTTGTTGTTTTTGGTCTATGATTTGAAAGTATTTAAACTGTTATTCATTCGTAGTTTTCTTATGCAACATAATTGATATTTTTTTTTGTTTTTTGTTTTTTTTTTTGTTGCAAATACTTTGCAAATGTTATATTGTAAGTTTTACTTGGTAACGATTGAAGTATTTTTAATTAAAAGTTACACAACACAACACAACAAAACACAAGAGAAAAAAATTACTGAATCATACACCCATTACCACCAGCATCCTCCGAAGAAGGCAAAGGAACATGACAAAAAATATGATAAACAAGTAACAACATTTGCTTACAGTATGGCAAAGAGAGGAGAGAGAGAGAGAGGGGGAAACAAGATCAAAAATTAGAAAATATGAAAACTTATCATCATTGTACCCCAAGTTGTAGGTGAAAAGTTAACATCACACACACTCACACACACACAAAAAAAAACTTTAAGAAAAACTTCCAACAACATTTTACATGAAATAATGAAAGAAAATTGCATATGATGACAGGCAGAGTTTCCATTTTTTTTTTGTCGATTTCAAAATTATTTTTCTTTTTATTTTTACAATTGTTTTGGTTTTCTTTATTTGTTTTGATTAACATGATGCACTGAAAGAAAAACTGAAACTAATTGGACATTAATCCAGGAGAGAAGAGTTTCTAGCACTTTCATCCAAAAAGACTCTTGTTTTGAAGACATTAATACATTCTGGGAATTGTGGAGCAATGAGTACGAGAGAAAGTATTTTAATTTCTCTGAAGTATAGGGTGGGCCATTGAAAAGTTTAAATTTAAAAACGTCAAACTTTGTTTTTTTTTTATTGTGATGAAAAAATTTTCTGGTTAAATATGGAATTTAATTTCATTCACATGGCTGCCGCGGCTGGCATCACAGTACTCCATTCGATCGAACCAATTATTGGGCACTTTTTCGAGCTTATGCGGTCGTACCTCACTAATGGCATCACGCATGTTAGGCTTCAAATGCTCTATTGTCTCTGGTTTGTCGGCATAACAGTTTTCTTTAACGGCACCCAACAGCAAATAGTCCAACGGTATCAAATCACAACTTCATGGAGGGCAATTGGCATCACCATTTCAGCTAATTAACCGGCCATCAAACGTTCGACGTAATAAATCGATTGTGTTATGAGATGTGTTTTAGGTTACACCATACTGTTGAAACCAAACATCGCTCACATCAATACCATGAAGAGCGGTTTCACAAAAGTCTGTTATCATGGTGCGATAGATGCCTCCAATGGATGTAATGGTTGCGCCATCCTCATTTTCAAAGTAATATGCGCCAATGTGTGCCTTTGCTTCACAAGTTATAACAAACAGTCACTCGTAATGGCTGCATTGGCGTCTGTAAGACCACGAGTGGGTTTTAACACCCACCAAGATGAAAATGAGCTTCATAAATCCGAACGTTGCTCAAGCGTAAATTGATTCATTGCATTCACTGCAAATTATCTACCGAATTTTGTAACAGAATAGAATGACAGAAGTATTGCCAGATTCGAAATAACCAATGATTCAAATTTAAATCGATAGATGAACCACCCTATATTAACAAAAATAGACTTCAGAAACCTAACACCCAAATTGCGATCAGAACAAACAATATTTCGTCCAAAAAAACTCTTGTTTCTAGGACGTTAATACATCCAGGGTATTGTGGATCAATGAGTACGAGGGAAAGTATCCTAATTTCACGAAAGTATTATCATTGAACACAAATTTCAAATGTTTCGTCATAAACAAATCATTTCTCTCAGTGCATAGTTATTACTTACATTATGAGTGCATTCATGTGCCCCCAGTAAGTAAAATTGTGCTTGTGTTGTGACATTCTACGTATGTATCCATATATGAGTGAGTGTGATGGTGTGTTTGTTTGCATTTATGCTCTTACAAAGCATACATTGTATGGATGTGATGACTACACCCCAAGACAATCAAAGGCATAAACTGCACAATTTTCCCCAGATAATGCTTTCTTTTAATAGACAATTTTACTACAACAACAACAAAAACAATAAGAAATAAAAGGAGAGAAAAGGAGAGAGAGAGAGAGAGAGAGAGAGAAAGGAAAAGAAATAGACCCCAGACGAGTTTAACCAACAATAATTGTAGTCTACATTAAACTGATTGCCAGTTATCGATAGGTATTAACTGTTAAACAACTTCTAATACCAACTTCTAATGGTGATAGACCTGAATAAGACACACACAATCACACACACACACAGACAGACACTTTAGCACATACTTTTATTATTAGAAAGGAAGAAGAAGTAGGAGAAGAAGGAGAAGAAGAAAAAGAAGCTCAAAAAAACTTTTAAACACTTGCTTGCATATGTCGTTTGCATTTATATTCCATGTCGTACTACAACGTTTTGTCGTCTAAGGCATGTGTGTGGCATGCGGTAAGCAAAGGCAACCACGTCAAACCCATACCAGTCAACCAGCTCATCTATACTTTATGACATTTTCTCGAATGTGTGTCATTCTACTATAAGAGCTATGCAAGTCAGTATACATACACATGTACGTGCATGTAAGCGTGTGTCTTAAGAAGGATTTTTAGGTCAGGGATGGGATTGCGAGTGTGTGTGTGTGTGTTTCTTCGTATACATTGTTGTATTTTCATGAACTATAATTGTTAAATTGATTGTTTTCCAAGAAGAACGAACCTTTTCCTTAAAACACTTGTTATTTTGCAAAAAATTTTCATAAAACATGTTACAACAACATGTTATTTTTGTTGTTGTTGTTGTTGGCATTTTTTGTGTTTTCCTATCAATATTGCTAACAATATCCTATCACTGTAACAAGACAGAAACCCCCCCCCCCATTTAAAGAACCATTTAATGAACAACAGAAACAACACTAACAACAACATGAAGAAGAAGAAGAAGAAGAGGAAGAAAAATATTACTTAAGGGCCAAAAAGTAAAATTTTCGAAAATTAACAACGTTTTCGTTTATTTTATTTTTTATTCTACTGTTTTTGTTGTTGTTGTTGTTGTTGTTGTTGTTATTCTTGTTAACGAGCGTTTAACTAGAAATTTAAAATCAAATTTGGTTCACTTTTATGCTTAGTCGGTTACGATAAACCGACAAGTTGCATCGATAAGTTGACATAATTTGCATACAAAATTAATTGAAGAAATTCTGTTTTTTTCTTCTTGTTTTTTGTTTTTTAATTAATGTACACTTAAGAGTAAATTAATAATAAAATCGTAAGAAATCAAAGACAGCCATTAACAGTATTACGTATATAATTTACAATTCTTTAGCTAGCATTACGATCTAGCTTCTCACACCATCCATATTGTGAGTGTAAATTTTATCCATAAGTGGCAGCACCTACGGTTTAAAGTCGACTCTGAACGCCAGATTTTTAAGAAACTTTTCATGGCAATTTTTTTTCTCTCAGAGTTTTTGCCAGAAATCTGCAGAGAGGAAGTCGCCGAAGAAATATTTTTTTCATATTTCATTTTTGATATCTGACCTGGGGTTTGAACCGAAACTAGACATCTAATAACAACACAACACACTACCTACTAAACTATGGCTGCTTCACACATATTCTGAGACTATGCCATATTTATACGCTCTGCTCCATTGCTCGTATACTCCATATGGCACCTGAACTTTTTATTCTAAAGGCTTCCTGTGTTCATACGCTAATAATAAATGCTTTCAACTTTTTAATCCATTCTTTTGTATATTAAATTCAAATTTCTGCCTTTAACGGGTCTAAAAATGCCATCAAATAACTTCCAAAAAATATTCTTAATTTGAAGGATTGTTGGTGCTACTCCCGATTGAGGCATCATAATGTTGCGTTTTTACCTTTTAAAAACGTTTGATATATAAGAGCGAGTAGATTACAAATAAAAATAAAAATAAATTTGTGTTTAATTTTAATTAATCCTTTTGATTATTCGCACAACTTTGTGTGCCACTGTTCACAATTGATTCTAACAACAACAGTTGCGTTATTTGTTATTCCCTTGTTTATGCCCTTTACGATAAACAATAACAATTACTACACAATTGTTCTGTAGATCTTTGTAACGCAGATCTTCAATCCACGATTGGTTTACTTCACACGCAACGCGTCTTCACACAAGACTGACTGAACTTCTACTCCAACTTTGCATACTTTGCCTTGCCTTTTATATAGCGACGTAAACAATCTGATGAATGTTCTCCTAGGCGAAGGTTCTAATCTTCGCCTTCACGAGAATTCTCTGCATGTAAACATCGTTGTTTACATTTATTTATGTTTTCTTGTTTGTTGTTTTTGTATCTTGTTTACGTTCGTCCCTGCAGTGTTGTTGTTGCTTGTTTTTTACTTGTTTATTCCTTTCTCGTTATACTGATGTTGTTGTTTTATTTTTGTTTATTTGCTAACCAAGTAACAGTCTGTTGTTTATGTTTTTGTAGCTTTTGTTTAACATTCTAATTTTAAACGATGTTACACCATTTCCATTTTCGTAACAATATGTTACCACTATGGGTGTTTACCTCTGCTGCTCAATCGGTGTATATGATTTTGATTTTTCTAATGAATAAATGGTGCTTAATACTCTATCCTTGACACGTTTCGTCTTCTTTACTTTATTAAGAAACTTTATAACATGATGAACTTCAACAACATTCCGCTTTTTTTATCTTTTTTTTAGCATAAAATATGTTCTTGCTGATAAGAAACTAAGACCCTTAGATGGCTCCAAATTCCCATGCTTTCAAATCTTGACTCTTTCGATACGAGCTTTGTTAGTGAATTGCTACCGTTAGACCTTTTCTTATCGTTTTCTTATTCTATAAACCACAGCTATCCTCCAACAACAACAAAATCCATGATATCGTTTAAAATCAGAGAGATTTGTGCGCCACAGTCATGGAATGGATGTCCTGCACCTAAAGGAGCGTTAGCATGCATTTGAACAATTTTACATTCCATAGTGGCATCAAGGAATATAAATTCTTGTTTTATTTTAATTTAAATATAAAAAAAGGGTCTTAAAAAAGACCCTATACGTGTCGTATACTGCCGTGCTTGCTGTATAAAATGTTCAGTCCATCATTAGCTTTCTTTCCTCATTATTCTAGACACGAATGCATCACAATATTGTTTCCATGAGATAAAGAATGTTATCGCCAGTGACCTTTGTTATTCGCTTTCTATGTACCTGTCCATCTCGTCAATTTGTGAACTGAAATGAATTCCAACACACTATATTCTAAAACTCAGCCTATTTACTTGATCGACGTAAATTTTAAAAATCCTTTAAAATCATTGCCGCCAAATATTTCCCATTAACTAAGCCATCCTTCTGACAGAGAGAGAGAGAGAGAGGATTTAACATTTCGTAACCATGACACACATTTTAGATAAATGAGAGTGAATTTTATTATTATTAAACTTTCTATTCGATTTTAATTTATTTAATAAGTTGATATATAAAAATAAAAAAAGCAACAACAACAGCAACAAAACAAAACAAACAACAAACAGCTGGAAGAAGACAAAAAAATTACAGCAACAACATAAACAATAATATCCATAACAACTGAAAAACATTAAATAAATAAAAGGACTTTAGAAAAAAACATTTCTAACACAATTACAACGAACTACAGACACCCTACAAAACAGAATATTTCCTTTGTCACTTTGAAATTGTACCCGGGAAAAAAAATGTTTATTGTAAGAAGCTGGTTCCTCTGATAAACAGATTCCTCGCATTGAGTTGTTATCACGATTAAGTTTACAAGGGTCCTGTTTACTTTAAAACTTTTAAGTTTAAAAACTTTATAGAATGTTTCCGCAAGCTGGTGGTATCTTCCACTGGATTAGTTTCATTATCTGTTCTGTTACTTCTGAAGAACTTTGGGTGTCTCAACACCTTAATTAAGCTCTTTCTCTCTGTCAGTGAAACAATTTCCATCAAATAACGCGTGCTTTTATTTTCGCTGAAGACAATTTAAACTCACTATACTCCTACCATTTATAGTGCAAATAGTGTAGGGTATTGACATAGTGTAACTGCAATGAAAACAAAAAAAAAAAATGTTTGAAAAACAGCACGAAAAATTTTGACGTGCTGTGTACACTAAAACTAAAATACTGAATGTAACTATGAGACGAGGACAATAACAGCAAATACTATCACTTCTAATACTGCATACATACATGGCACGACAAGTACAAGAACATTGACTGCTTTGTAGAAAAAAAAAAGAAAAACATCACCAACAATAACCACAATATGGATATAGTGGGCAACAAAATTAAGACTACGTTAATGCAAGAATAAACACGCTGGAAAATAAAGAAAAGTCTCTGGCAACGATGGAGCTGCAGTGAATAAATTCCAAATGAAACGTTAAAGGTAAGCCATGTTCTATAAAAATCGCTCACATTCTCAATTGTGGACAACACATGCTTCATTTTGTCTTCAAGTACTTGTAGCGAGTGATAACATCTGTCTTGTCTGTAATGTCAATGCAATACACCGAAGATGTGCATCAAGAACTTTACATTTTTTTAAAAATTTGTGCCAAAATACTCTTCCGTGTGTGACCAAGACGTGAATCAAAAAGTTTCAAAAGGTCTATTCTCTACAGCCTTATAATCAACGCTAAGACACTAAGCTCAGCATACATACAATAAATACATGCCAGTGTTTCTACAAGTTTTTTGAGATATTCGCTAACATTCTACGGCTGTTAAAGGGACTCAAACCTAGTGTCCAGAGTGTCCTCGGTCTTCGAATTACAGGATAGGACAGGATAGTTTTCGATAATCTCAGGCACTAGTACTTTGTCGCAGACTCAGCAGAAAACAGTGATGTTTGCCATCCACTAGTCCTCCCCTCCAGAGCACAAGGCCCTGGAAATAGCTCTTTACCTCGGTTTAGTGGCCATTACCTTTTAAAACGTTTTAGTTTCGGCAATAGTATTTTGGATATTCTGCTTACTCATCTCGCTTCTGAATTGGTTCATGGTATCGCATAAGAACCAAGTCCAATTATTTCAATTTGGGAATCATTTTGAAAGAAATATGGCACAGTGGCATCGCTGTGTGTCATAACACGTCCACTCTCCATCTGATACTCGATCAGCCCTTACCCACTTCTCTCTCTCTTTCTCTCTCTCTCTCTCTTTCTCCAATTTATTTACGATTTCGTTACTATTCGAGTGCCAAGGAAACCAGCACAGTTGTATACTGTATTTGTCTAGGACGGCCATTCCACAGAATGAAAACAGATTTCGATTATCATAATATGCCCACTCGGTGCTGGCAGAGCAGTCTAACTGTTCACATAAGTGGATATCCTAACGTCCGGTATGATATGTTCACAGATGAACTCTGTTCACAAAGATCTCAGCCTGGAAAACAAACACCTCGTTTAGGGAGTCTAGGATAGCTACGCATTACTGCTCACAAATAAGACCCTTGGTGTGGACCAATAACTTGGGTCTGCCTACTCAGCGTACTCATTTCAAAATTGCTAATTTTTTTAAGCAAAACAGTAAAAATTTTCTATTTTATTCTTCTAACAAAGTATAATTTTTTTCCATTTCGTATGCTTTACTTTTGTTACGTACTATCGAAACCACTAAAACACTCATATACAATATTCCACCCCACATACAAAGTAATGAAGTAGACCATCTTCATGCTGAGTCTCTA
Organism: Sarcophaga bullata; assembly: GCA_005959815.1. NCBI lineage: Eukaryota > Metazoa > Arthropoda > Insecta > Diptera > Sarcophagidae > Sarcophaga > Sarcophaga bullata. Next base: position 411,991 of record QOCX01000062.1, read on the forward strand.
ACAGTTAGAGTCTCACATAGCTACTGCCATTGACGGACATAACCATGCAAGGTATGTTTATGCAAGCGAAAGGATCTTATTTAATATAAAAACACAAATAAAGAACTACAATTACACACACATACTTATAAACACATGAATATGCATGAATGTATGTGATAAAGATTTAGTAGACGAGGAGTATGTTTTACTCGCACAACAATTTATTTATTTTTTACATTTACGATGAGTATTGTTGTCATTGAAAAACCATCGTCCACCGCATCCTCATAAAAACATTTACCAGCAACAACAACAACTATTTTATCATAAACATCGTGCAGTGGCACGCATTTTAAGCTTCAATGTCACACACTCACACATAAAAAAACTGGCTTCACTTTTTTGTCTATGCTTTACTGTTAGATTTTTTTAAATTCTCCTCTGGATAAGAGAGTGATTGTATGTGTAATACTAGATCGGCATTCTTTTAGTCTCTTTCTGTACAATTCTTAGTTGCTATTGTGTATTGGGGTTGTATGTATTAGTGTACGAAATGTTTTTGTAAATAATTTTGTTAAATAATCACACTCTCACACATACAGTTTCATACATAGGGTTGTTAATTAAGATGTTTCAAAACCGCTAATATGAAAAGGCTTGCCACCCTTTTTAGGAATATCAATCGTTTAATAAACGAAGGAAGCTTACGAATAGTAAAAATGGCAATCTAAGCGTGGCCACATCGGACACATTCGGAATATCATAATCGTTCCGCATTTTCGAAAATATTGGGGGTGAAAGTGCTCGCCGTGGTCTAGCAGGTAGTGTATGGAACGTGTATGTGTTAAACCACGGTTAAAATATCGGGTCAGACATCTCGAGCCGAACGAAATTCGAAAAAATATTTCTTTGACAGATTTCTGACAAAAAGTCTGAGAGCGAAATAATAAATTGCCTTGAAAAGTTTCTCAAAATTATGTCATTCAGAGTCGACTTTGAACTGTAGATCCTGCGACTCATCGATAAAATTAACACACATAACATAGGTTAGGTTAGATGGTTAAGTTAGGTTAGCTTTGTTACCAAAATTTACTTGAGTATGCATAGTGGCTCATTGTGATGCCACAAGTAAGAGCAGTCCCTGTTCGAATCGAGTGCCACATAACGAGCGAAGAAGTTGGTCAGTGCAAGGGCAGCTCAACCAGGTATGAGAAGCTAGGTTGTAATACTGACTAAAGGGTCAGGATAATTCGAATTTATTAATTCCACGGTGTCCATGACAGTTAGGCCTATATTACGGGCCATTATAACGCATTTTGTATTTGTATTTGTCTTGTCAACCCCATTCACATAAACTTCAATACTAATAACAATTAAACCGATTGGCCTGACACTTTACCGTAATCGCATGCTAAAGCCGTAGGCTTTCAATACCGATTTTTAGAGTAAAATTTTTTCGTCAATAAAACTGATTTCTTAGGCGAAAAGAGTGATTTTTTGGTGCCCATTGTAGTCCCGAAGTATCATTTGACTGCATAAAATGATTTTATAAGAACCATTATCGGCAATTCGAAGCGCATTCGACATATGGTTACCGACATTTTGTGACACAAGCACCAAAATATGACCTATTTTAGCTTTATTGCATGACTGACTAGTCTGTTTGGATAGTCTGTTTGGCTAGTCTGGCTGGCTAGACTGGCTGGCTAGTCTGGCTGGCTAGACTGGCTGGCTAGTCTGGCTGGCTAGTCTGGCTGGCTAGTCTGGCTGGCTAGTCTGGCTGGCTAGTCTGGCTGGCTAGTCTGCTGGCTAGTCTGGCTGGCTAGTCTGGCTGCTAGTCTGGCTGGCTAGTCTGGCTGGCTAGTCTGGCTGGCATAGTCTGGCTGGCTAGTCTGGCTGGCTAGTCTGGCTTGGCTAGTCTGCTGGCTAGTCTGGCTGGCCTAGTCTGGCTGGCTAGTCTGGCTGGCTAGTCTGTTTGGCTTAGTCTGGCTTGGCTAGTCTGGCTGGCTAGTCTGGCTGGCTAGTCTGGCTGCCTAGTCTGTTTGGCTAGTCTTTTGACTAGTCTGTTTGGCTAGTCTGTTTGACTAGTCTGTTTGGCTAGTCTGTTTGACTAGCCTGTTTGACTAGTCTGGCTGGCCCTAGTCTGGCTGGCTAGTCTGTTTGGCTAGTCCTGGCTGGCTAGTCTGGCTTGGCTAGTCTGGCTGGCTTAGTCTGGCCTGGCTAGTCTGGCTGGCTAGTCTGGCTGCTAGTCTGGCTGGCTAGTCTGGCTGGCTAGTCTGGCTTGGCTAGTCTGGCTGGCTAGTCTGGCTGGCTAGTCTGGGCTGGCCTAGTCTGGCTGGCTAGTCTGGCTGGCTAGTCTGGCTGGCTAGTCTGGCTGGCTAGTCGCTGCAGTCTGGCTAGTCTGGCTGGTAGCTGGCTAGTCCTGGCTGCCTAGTCTGGCTGGCTAGTCTGGCTGGCTAGTCTGGCTGGCTAGTCTGGCTGGCTAGTCTGGCTGGCTAGTCTGGCTAGCTAGTCTGGCTGGCTATTTTGCGTAGTTGTGTGATTGGAAGCCGTTAGACTTATTTGTGGCGTAGATTATTCCCTAACATTATAACATTCCTTTTGAAACCTGTAAATAAATAACCCTTTACAATGTAAACAAACTGTAAAGAGGAATATAATGCCACACTCTTTTTGATTTTAGCCTTTGTAAATACAAAGCTTGTATCTATTTTCCTAAGCTGTATGGACATTCTTACATACTCCTTTTCGTCTTTTGTCTGTTTTGGTTTCTTCTTAGATTCCTGCTGTTTATTATTATTATTTTGTATTCCTTTTTGATGTTATTATACATGGTTTACTAGAATCTCTTTGCATTTGTATTAGAGCGTATGTGATTGAGTAAAGCTTTAATGCAACTTTATTTTTATCATTTTTTTGTTGTTGTTGCTTTTTTGCTTCATTGTTATTAATAATAATCATAATATTAAATAAATATTGTATATTCATTTACACTTTCACTCCCTATCTCTCTCTGCCTCTCTCTCTCTCTCTATCGTTATTTCTTGCCGTCAGTCATATTTTTTTTTTATGTGACTGTGTGTGTGACCATTTTCTCAGTGTTTATTAAGTGTTGAGTGGTTTGGCTATCTGCTTGGCATGACATTGGAGACTTTGTTTGCCAGTCACAATCTTATTTGTTGTCCTTTTCTCTTTCTGTTTATTGTTGAGTAATTGTGTTGTAAATCGGGATAACAGTGGGTCACATTTATAAATACAATGTATGTGTATGGCCATACAAACATCTCTTAGAACTGAGATGACGATTAAATATTTATTTTGAAATTATTACGATATGACAGCACTTGTAAATGAACACTCTGGCAGATTTAATTAATTTTTCTTTTGTTTTGCCATTAAAATCTTTAAACATACAATGAATGTTGCATTAAATTAAATTAAATTTAATAATGTGAACAAGCGCTAAGGCAATATGCAACAATAATAGTGTGAAATATTTATTTCATAATGAATTTGAGGATAAAATTAACTTCAACGCCATTAGATCTACTGATGAGTTGCTGCTCTCTTTTATGTCCAGCTTGGACATGTTATGACTAGTTCGTATTGTGTGGCTTGTTGGCACGATCTTGATGTAAGAACATGCCGTCAAATTCCTAATTTTCAACTGCAGGTCACACAAAGTCCCGCATATGCCCAAAGTGCTTCGAATTGATGGTAATGGTTCTACTAAAGCCATTTTATGCAGTCAAATGATACTTCGGGACTACAATGACCACCAAAAAATCACTTTTTTTGCGCCAGAAAGCAGTTTCATTGCTGAAGAAAATTTTGTTCGAAAAATTTACATTGAAAGCCTATTGCTCTAGCATCCAATCACTGTGAAGTGGCAAATATAAATACTCTAGTATTCAATCAGGGTGAAGTAACTAACCAACCGGTTTAGCTGTGGGGTGCATTGTAGGTTATATCGATGGAAGTGCAAATACAAATGCAAAATATGTTATAATGAGCTGTTATATAGGCCTGTCGAGGACGTCGTGGAACCGATAAATTCGGATTATCCCCCACCTACATAAACAATTTGTCATTTAAAGCCTTCAATCAGTACTACGACATAGCTCCTCACTTATTTATGTTGCGTGTGTGGTAATTTGTTTGGCCGAACAATCGTCATGCATATAGGCAAGTAAAACCGTAGTCGCCGTAGTCTAGTAGGTAGTGTGTTGGCTTATTAGACGAAAGGCCAGGATTCGTATCCCCGGTCAGACATCAAAAACGAAATATGAGAAAAATATTCTTTCTGCGATTTCCTCTCAGCAGATTTCTGTCAAAAACTCTGGGAGTAAATAAAATTGCTATGAAAAAAGTTTTTCAAAAATCTGTCGTTCGGACTCGACTTTAAACTGTAGGTCCCGCCAATCATGTATAAAATTAACACACACAACATAAGTAGTGTGTGAAGCTAAGCCGTAGTCCTGACTGAAGGGTTGTAATGGTTAATTATGGATGTATGTATGTGTGTTAATTTTATATACGATTAACGGGACTTAATGTTTAAAGTCGACTGCGAATGACAGAGATTTTTTTTCAGAAACTTTTCATGGCAATTTTAGGTTATAATCCTGACTGAAGGGTTGTAATGACCAATTATGTTTGTATGTGTGTATGTATGTAAGTATGCGGATACCATTTTCAAAAGCTTTAAGCTGCTATCCTTTCGTTCATATTAAAAATTCCTTTAAAATTTACAAAATTTTCTTTAAAGACTTGAAACTTTAATAATCGTTTTGGCATGTGGTAAAATCCCAAATGTTCAACAATAAGAAACAACAGCATGACAGAAAACGCAAAAAAAAATAAAACAAAATAAAACAAAATAAAAACAAAAATGAAATGAAATACACGCGAATTATGACGCCAAGTTATAAAGTTTCTTGTATTAAATATCACCCCAAAATAATAATAAAAAAATAAAAAAATATAAAACAAAGGCAATAACAACAACAAAAAATATTACCTTAACTGGGAATAGAAAAAAAAATTTTTTTTAGAAAAAAAGAACAAAAAAAAAAAAAAATTAAAAAGAAAATAAATATACTTTAACCACGAGAACATGCTGGGTGAATAATAGTTTTTAATTTTTCTTTTCATTAAAAATAAACAAAAAAAAAAAAAATCAAAAACACCAAAAAGCAAAAAGCTAAGTCACCAAAACCTTTAAAAAAAAAGGGGTTTTTAAGTCTTTTTTTTATGACAAGTTATTCTTTAAAAAATATTCTGCAGCAAAAAAAAAAAGGTAAAAGAAAATATATTGTCTGACTGGCATTGGAATGCAGCCCAAACTCTGTTTTGGTAGGAACAGCGGGTTTCCGTCTGTAGTATGTAGATCATATAAGCAGAAAAACTAACAATTTAAGAGGTTAGGTTACATGAATCCTTTGCCTATTCGACCCTATTTGGCTACTAAACAGGGCGTGCCTAAGTAGGCGTGCCTAAGTTGTCATCAAAATGACAAATTTCTCTTTATCAAGCATCTTCACATTAAATAGTTGACATTACTTAAAGCCCGTTCCATATATATACAGTGAGCATCAAAAGAAACTGTACATTAAAAAAATATATTCATTAATAAATTACCGTTATTTTTATTTTAAAATTGCTTCCTTGCTAGTTTTTAAAATTGAAATAAAAATTTTACAAAAATTTTCAAAATATTGTCAAATTTTTTCTGGCATTCTCCTTAAGTGGTAAAAGTTGAATTTGGTAATTCTTAGAATTTTAGCCTTTCTTTTGACGCTCACTGTGCATACAAAAATATTGTTAAAATGATCCAAAAACATCAAAAAATCATCGAATGTATGTTGTTGTTGTTGTTTTAAATTCAATTTCTATTAATATAAAGATTGAAAAGTAATTTTCCATAAATTAGCAATGAATTGATGACACATTTTTAAATAATAAATTTCGTAATTATTCCATGCAAGTATTAAAAATATTTTGTTGTTGTTGTTGTGTGCTGGTGTATTTATTTCTGTTTTTTCTATTTTCTTGTTTATAAATTTAAAGCTGTCGCTTTTAATTTTTCTAAAGCAAAAAAAAAAAAAAAATTAAAATAAAAACGAAATTGAGAGGAAGAAAATTTTTTTTAGTAACTGTGACCTCTTTTTCAATTCTATTTTTATTTCATCTTTATTTTTCTTTTTTTTTAATTTTTTTTGTTGCTACTTTTATTAGAAAACAGTATTTATTGGATATATTTTAAAGGGTTGCCAAGTCTACATTTATAAATAATTGCACTCGTCGACAAGATCATGAGATTTTAGAAAGAAATTAAATACCTGAGGTAATATCATCACTTATATAGCACGTTTGCAGCCATAATTGGACATTACAACACTTCAGTCGGGATTACAACCTAGCTTCTCACATCACTTATGTTGTGGATGTTAATTGTATCCATAAGTGGCGGAACCTGCAGCTTAAAGTAAACTCCCAACGACAGATTTCTTAGAAACTTTTCGTGGCAATTTTCTTTTAATCCGAGAGTTTTTGTCGTAAATCTGCTGAGAGGAATTTTTTCGTATGACGTTTTGTTGGAAATGTCTTGAACAGTGACCTTAAGTCTTCTAAGCCAACACACTACCTACTAGACTACAGCGACTACAACAGATTTTCTTTAGAATATTTAGAAAATCCAGGTTTATGGAGCAATTTTGAGGTTAAATTTGGATAAAATGCACAATAAACCTTTAGAAAGGCATAGCCTTAGTATTTTTATGTATTTTTAAATCGATGCAAGGTAACCCTAGCTAAAATACAGAGTTAGTTAGGTGTGGTCTGCATTAATGATTATTAAATACGACATTATCTCTTAAAGAGATATTAGCATACTTTATGTTAGTTGGGTAGCTGCCAGAGCACTAGGTACTAACATTATGATATCTATGACATGAATCCGTCAACATGATTACCGCATTGTCATCTTGTTGTCAAAAATCTTATCATATAAGTACAGGCACACAGTGGTATGTCTGGAAACTGTTGTAGATGATTTTGGCTAAAGTGACACAATCATCAAGCTTTCGGTCGACTACTCTATATTAGGAATCGCATTAAAAACCTCAAAGCTTTAAGGTTTACAATGCAATCATAGATTCCGTTAACACTTATTGAAGAGCTTAGTCTGCATATAAGATGTCTGCTGCTAAAAATTGCAAAGGATTAGGTTCGTGTTGTTGTTGGTTTCATTACTAGAAACGGTATATCATGTGAGATGGATTGGTCTCTGACATAGGGAAAGAAGAAGTTGGAAGTCCAGTGTTACGACAATATTAGAAGTATGTACTTGGATGTCTACGAGGCTGATAATATCATCTGTTAAATTGGCTGCCAAACTAATAAGGCTAAACTACAATGTACATAAGAACTTTATCAGTCTTAAGTTATTACTAGCTGCCGTGTGGTCTAGTAAGTAGTGTGTTGGCTGATAAGACATGAGGCCTCAGTTCAAACCCCAGGTCAAGACAGCTCCAATAAAACGAAATATGAACAAGTATTTCTTCGGCGTTCACCTCTCAGTAGATTTCTGGCAAAAAACCTGGAGTAATAAAAATTGCCATGAAAAGTTTCTTAAAAGTCTGTCGTTCAGTGTCGACTTAAAACTGTAAACAACGCAGTGGATACTGAGAAACTAGATTTCAATCCTAACTAAAGGGTTGTGATGTAAGTTGTTACTAATTACAGCCCGAGAGTGATTTGATCAAAGCTCTTTTGCATTTATTTGAAAGATTTCTTAAAATTAAATAAATTTTCAATCCCCTACGATTCTATCTATCTGTTACATTTGGCAACTCTGTTTTAATATGTTTTTAATTGAAAATTGTTTTCAATCATTCACTCTCTTTTTGTAATTCTTTTGTTGTTGTTATGTTGAATTTACCTTTACATTAGAAGGACATGCAAATAAAAAATTGAGACAAGAACAATAATAAAAATAGCAACAACAACAATGTAAAATATTTACATTCCTGTTGTTGTTTTTTTTTCTATTTTTTTGTGTTTCATTTCATAGAAATTTTCATTATGTTCACTACATCTTGAAACAATTTATTCAATTCGAGAGAAGATATTTAAAATATATTCACAAGCTTGTTTTTTTTAAATTCAAAACAGATCAGTTAGCTAAGTCTGATGACTTGGAAATGGTAAGTGATATGGGGGCACTAAAATTATAGAATTTATTCGATCAAAGCAGGGTATTCAAGAATCCGCTTATGACTGCTCCTTACCTATTTTTCTTTTTCGTTTTGTAGTTTAAGCCAAATTGTAAATTTCCGTTCAATAACTCTTCCTTTTTCCTCTACTTCTTATCAATATTGACTGGAAAACATGAGGAAAACAAATTTTATAAAAAAAAATTTTAAAAAAAAATCGCAACTAAAAATATCTGTTTCATATTGTTGTTGTTGTTGTTATTCTTCTTCTTGTTCTTTTAGTATTTTAACGAAAAATTTTGTTAATTTCCTTTTCTTTTTTATCTTTTTTTGTTTTTCAGTTAATTTTTCGTATTTTTTTTTTTTTTTGTTCTCAGCCTTAAAAACTTGAAAACGATTCCTTTGCTTCAGCACATCAAGTTGAGTGCATGCACTTTTTTTTGCAAGAAAAAAAATTTAAAAGAAAAAAAAAATGAAAAAATAAAAAAGAAAATTAAAATTTAAAGATTTTAAAATACCAGGAAACACATAAGTAATGTTAGATTTTGTAAAATGCATGAATATTTACAAACGGCGACTCCATACTGAAAGCTAGGCCCGTAATCTTGACTGAAAAGTTGTAATGGCCAATTATGTATGTGTGGGACCATGGGCATAGGTGGATAGGATATGAGTTGTTAAGAAAGAATAGAATTAAATCTGGAATTCGGTGTGTTAATTTCAGTTAAAATTTATACATCATTCGACGTACGCACATCAACAGAATTTTTTTGTTATGTTCTGTCTGCTTTATTAAATTAAGTAGTAATCATTGACTAATACATTGACATTTTATTAGATTATATACATAACATATATTCATACACACATAAGCAGGAATTTCTGGCAAAAATCGGAGAGTAAATAAAAGAGTTGCCATGAAGAGTTTCTTCAAGAATATTTATCAATTCGGAGTGGACTTTAAACTGTAAGGTCCGCCACTCATGCATAAAATTATCACACATAATATAGAGTGGTGTGAGAAACAAAGTCGTAATTCTGGCTGATGGTTGTAATGATCAATTATGTATGTAAGTATGTATAGATGGAGTAATAGTGAGAATTCCAGATGAGATGAAATGTCTCTTGCTCCATTTGAAAAACCAATGCAAATAAGTGCCACACAACAATTGGAAGAGTTAAGCCGGATATGTGGAAATTGGAAGACTATGGGAAACCAAGGTGATGTGCTGTAGGAAAGCCTCCTTAGATTGCGGTTACTGGACGGTATTACCATTTAGTATAAAGGATAGCTTTGAAAAGCAAAGAGCATTCGAAAAGGCTTTATTCATTGAGCGTTATATTGCTTCAATTGTCCAATATCAACAAAAACAGTTTTATTCCATCGCTCTTAATGGTTAAACTATTGGATAATATTGCTTCACTGAAATGTTTTCAAAAAATTCGAACAAATTTTAAAGCGAGAGCATTCAACAGGAGTATGGAAG
>QOCX01000062.1:421700-457181 GCA_005959815.1 Sarcophaga bullata
CTTGTAATGATCATATGTATGTAAGTATGTATAGATGGAGTAATAGTGAGAATTCCAGATGAGATGAAATGTCTCTTGCTCCCATTTGAAAAACCAATGCAAATAAGTGCCACACAACAATTGGAAATTAAGCCGGATATGGAAATTGGAAGACTATGGGAAACCAAGGTGATGTGCTGTAGGAAGCCTCCTTAGATTGCGGTTACTGGACGGTATTACCATTTAGTATAAAGGATAGCTTTGAAAAGCAAAGAGCATTCGAAAAGGCTTTATTCATTGAGCGTTATATTGGCTTCAATTGTCCAATATCAACAAAAACAGTTTTTATTCCATCGCTCTTAATGGGTTAAACTATTGGATAATATTTGCTTCACTGAAATGTTTTCAAAAAATTCGAACAAATTTTAAAGCGAGAGGCATTCAACAGGAGTATGGAATAACTTCTTGAAACAACAGCTAATAATTGGAACTTGGAACATGTGAACATACTTGACGCTTGAAAATGATGAAAGCAAAGATTACGGTGGAAATTTAAATGAGAGATATGACGTCAATAGTCTACAGATACAAAAGCAGCAGCCAGACAATATATTGAACTGCCCTAAATCTATATAGGGTTACTGGGGGCTTCTCCCCCAATCCTATTGCCCTGACGCAGATTATTTTTGCTCCACCTTATGAATTTAAATTTATTGATTGTTTTTTCAACGATTAGTGGCCATACCGTAAACCAACTACCAACAATAGTTTTTCGAGAGAACTCAGCAATTGCCATTCCAATGGTCATTATTGTTGCTATCGTAGTTGTTGTTAGTTTTTTATGTTATCCTAGTGTAGTTGTATTGATTTTTTAACAAGAATAATTGTATGTTTAACAATAAATTCTTAGAAAAACTTTTATATTATTTTTCTCTCTCTCATTTTCTCGAATAGAGAGAAAGAAAGAGAAAAAAAAGCACATGAACATTTCATAATAAAATTACGCCACTAATGTGGTTTAAAGTGCTCAAAAAAAGTTTATTTTTTTCTCTTTCAATTGTTATTTAATTGAAATTGAATGGAATTTTTTTTTGTTATTTTGTATTGCTTTTTTTGTTTTTGTTGTTGTTGTTGTTGTTACAATTGTTACTGATTTAGAACTTCAAGTATTTTTTTTTCTGCGTTATTTTTTTAAGTTTTTTTCTTTTTTCTTTTGCTTTCCCTACGTGTTAACACCAAAGTTAATTTAAAATTATTGACCAAATCGTTTCCAAGTAATGGGGATTAATGTCCGAAAAGTACATTTTCACTTTACACTTCAATCACCTACACTCACCTGTATATAATACACAAACATACATACGAGTACATAGTCCCTGTTGTTGAAATTAGTTTGAAATGCTTTTAATATGAGAAAGACATTAAATTTAATGGAAATGTTAATGTTAATGGTAAATAATTAATTTTAAAGTTTTTAAGCTGCTAATAATGCATTTAAAAACAGGACAACTTAAGCAACGTTTCGATACAGTATTGGCTTATTTAAAAATAACAAAAGGAAAATAAATTAAATGAAGGCCTATTTATAATGCCATATTACAGTATATGTAGCACACACATACATAATTGGTCAAAATATCCGTGAAGTCAGAATTACAACCCAGCTTCTTACAACACTTATGTTGTGTGTGTGTGTTAATTTTATACATGAGTCGAATCCGTTCTCATATTGTAATGTCGTTGTGGCGGTTTTATTTTGCTATTCACGCAACAATCGCACAACATTACTTTACGGTTTGATAACCATTATCTTCCAACCGCAACCAACTCGATGTGATTGGCCTTTTCGATGTGAGATTTAACATCTTGGTTAATAATCTCCAGCAGTGTGTCATATTATTATAGTGTACAGAGGTACTAAAGTACCAGGCGATCTATTGGACTGCCCTGACTCTATATAGGCTTACAGGGAACATTTATCCTAACACTATTGCCCTGACAAACATTATTTTTGTGCCAAGTTGTAAAGTTAAATTTCTTGATTGTTTTTTCAACGATTAGTGGCCATACCATTAGACTTTTCTGTTGTCATTTGTTTATAGGAAAAGCTTCTGCATATCCTTCAAGTTATATGCCTTGAATTTTACCATGAATACTGCACACCATAACATGAGATAATTGTGTTAGTTACAGAAACGGAAATCGTAGAAGTTATGGCAGTAATGACGTATGCCTCAGTGTTATTGTCCAAATTGTAACCCAAATTATTGGGTGTGATAAAGCAGTTCCTGGCTATTGAAAATCACCCTAGTCTAGGAGGTAGTATGTTGGCTTATTGGAAGTGATGAGGTCATAGCTCAAACCCGAGGCCAGACAATCTCCAACAGAACAAAATATGAAATATTTCCTCGGCAGCTTCCTCTCAGAAGATTTATGTCAAGAGAATAAATTAAAATTCTGTCGTCCATAGTCGACTTCAAACTCTGGGTCCCTCCACTCATGGATAAATTTATCACACACAACATAAGCGATTTAAGAAGCTAGGTTGTAATCCCGACTAAAGGGGTGTAATGACCGAAAAACGCAGTTTTCAAGGCAAATGTAGTTCGTAAATACAGATTTTTCTGTTTGTTGGTTACTAATATTACAACAAAACACAACAAATATTTCTGAGAGTGTATGTACGTTTAAGCCTTTCTGAAATCAATACACAAGCAAATATTTAAACAAACAGAAAACAAGGGGAAAATTTCATATAAAAAGTGAAAATCGAAACCACAGCGTGCCTACATGGAAAAATGGCAAAAATCACCGAAAATCATCATAAACATCAAAAATGTATGACAACAACAAACTGTATTCATTCACAATCACATTTATGAATAACAGTGCCAGGAATACTCGTATAGAATACAAAAAGGAAATGCCCGAATGCAATGCAGTATTTGCAGGCACATCGTATAAATAAAAATATCAACACAAACATGAAAACGCAAAAAAAAAACAAAAAAATTGAAATGAAAACCTGAAAGGAAAATGCCAAAAAATATACAGAAAATATATACACATACACACACACACTCGTGCATAGACTGTGTACATGAATGTTGTAAAATTATGATGATGATGTAGAATTTAAACTCTTGGTTAATATTTAAATCATGCCAATGCCAATATGTAGACTGAAAAAGACCGAAAAGAGAAAAAAAAAATCTCTTCCTCACCCACACCACCCATACAGTGTGATTGTTGTGTGTGTACAAATGAAAATAAGCCTCTTACGAATAATGATGATTGCAATCATTTACATACCCATACAAGCAAACAAACAACCAAACATAAACACACACTAAAGCATACAAGCATACAGTTAGCCATTGAGAATCGTACAATAGTCTCCTCAATATTATTTTGTAATACATTGTACACAGGGAATACTCGTGTAGTATTTGTATTGTGTTGCGAGAATATGATTGTGGCCAGTCATTTAAAAGGAGAGAATTTTTTATCACTCCAATGTCTGAGCTAACCTATAAAGAAATGAATAAGTTTTTTAAGCAATCCTCAGAGAGGATTTTATTGACTTTACAGTTACTTTGGCCCATTTAAGGTCCGAAATTTATCTAGGAACGTTCCTTTTTAGTTGATGGCTTTCCAGCAAACTTGTTCATGCTTTTCGTCTTTTGTCCTCATATTAATCAGTACCTTAGCAGAACCAAAATTTACTAACCTAGACGGAGATGCAATTAAAATGCATTCCAATTGAATTTTATTGTGTTCCGAAGATGCATTTTACGAAAGACTTCCCTACTTACATACTTAACTGGTCACTACAATCCTTTAGTCAGGATTACAATCTAGCTTCTCACATTACTCATGTTGCATGTGTTCATTTTATCAATGAGTAGCGGGACCTACAGTATAAAAACGAGATTTTCCCCGGAGACTGCTGAGAGGAAGTCGCTGGAGAAATATTTTTTCATTTTTCGTTTTGTTCGAGATCTCTGAAGTTGGGGTTGAACCACGGGCCGACATACATATCATTACAACCGTTTAGTCAAGATTACGACCTAGTTTTTCACACCATTTATATTGTGTGTGTGAATTTTATACAAGAATTGCGGGACCAGCCTTTTAAAGTCGACTCCGAACGATTTTATTTTTCTTTAAGACTTTTGACAGAGATCTATTGAGAGGAAGGTGCAGCGCTTGCGCTGACCAACTTCTTCTCCCCTGACTTTGGAGAACTTGATCAGTACAGAGACTGCATTCACCTATGGCGTCACAACGGTCCGCTATGCGTGCTCAAGTTTGCTTTTGATATCAAGGCTACCACTCTAACCTAACCTATTGAGAGGAAGTCGCCGAAGAAATATTCAAAAATCGTTTTGTTGAAGATGTCTGACCGTTACTACACGTCTAATAAGCCAACGCACTACCTACTTGACTACGACCACTACTTCTACTACCAATATTGGTTCAATGTGATCCATAAGGACCTCTTTCTTCTGAAAATTGCAATTATTAACGATTATAAGGGAAAAAAACAACGCCACTCAAGAGAGCATCACGTTGAAAAAATTAAAACCGAAACTTGTCTCGGTCTAGGGTACTGCTGTTGCAAGACATTGTAACAAAATGGCATTTAATCTTTCAACGACGTGCTAATTTCATTAAAGATACAGGCTTTCATGAGATGTTCGCCGTAGATTCATAATGTTTTGCGATGTTTGAGATAAGAGTTCCAGGCAGGATAGGGCTTGATCACTAGATTTATCATACATAGGTTTTAGGTTAGTTTAAGACACATCGGAAAAAAGATCATAATAAGCCCATTAGATTTTATACTAATTGCTCTTTGATATCCAGAGGTCAAGAGAAGTTTTAAAATATTTAATAATGGTTAATGCAAAGTAAAAAACGAATGCATTCTTTTAAAACAATGCATATACATGCAGATTAGGTGCCTGTGTGTATACACCAATTCATGTATGAATGAGTAAACATGTGTGGTGTAGATTCTAGTTGGCAAATATCAATTTATACGAGCAGTCAGAATAAATATGTCTATTATTTCCCATTATTTATTCAACCTCTCTTTCTCTCTTACTTTTATGCTCTTCACTCTTCATTACTTCCTTAAAAATTATATCAATCATGTTGTTGTAGTTGCTGTAGTAGTAGTATTGTATTGATATTCCCCAAAATTCATACATTTGTACAGAAACAGAAGAATCGAATCCAAATACAAATGCAAATGCAAATGCATACACAAATACAAATACAATGTCTGTGAATAAACAAAAAAAAAAAAAAAAAAAAAAACGGTATCAGTCGTACAAAAAAATATGTTGCTTCCTATGTACACTGCAATACAAAATTTGTCTTCTTGTTTTTTTTTTTTTTTTTTGATTTTTTTCTTTTAATTTGAAAACGTCCAAACAAAAAAGATATGCCAACAGCTGCAGTTCTGGTGTTCGTATCGTATGTGTTAAAGTCGAGAGTAAGAATTCCGTTTTGGAAAGTATGTGTGTATGTTTGAGTGAATTAAAGTAGGTCAGGTCTTTTACACGGTTTGTGGTGACAAACAAATTCTGTTTTTGTTGGTAAGAAATTCGCCGTAAATGAAAGAAAATCGTATGACGACCAAACCAAACTGAATAGAAAGAACGGTTTTGTACGAATTACGAAGCCATTGTTGTGGCATGCAACAATAAAGACACACACACATATACATACACCAATACACCGAGCATGTATGTCATAGAAAACGAATACTTTTTCTCTTAATTTTGAGCACAGGCATAGGCAGAGTGTTGTTTTTACTCTTTTACATGAGAAACGAAACGAATTTGTTTCGGAATGTGGTGAGTTTGCGCTGAAACCTTTAGCAACATTTTGAAGAGTACCTAAAAGTAGGCTTCAATTGTCGTTTATTTAAATACATGCAGAAGTATGCTAAACATTTATGTTATCAGCTGTATGTACGTATGTATGTATGTATGTATGTATGGACTCGTACAAATGCAAGAGATTTCTTGTATTATGTTGGTATTAAACGCATGTTGATTTCATAAATCATTATTAAAAGGGTTCGGTTCGAGCAACTATAGGGTAGGGGGGGTACTTGCCTGTGCCAAAAGCTATACTTTAATTTTTACTCGAATTTAAAGTAGGCAGTAGGCAGTAGATTTCATTCTCTTGGCAATTTTTCGCTTTTGGCTGAATTTATGCTTATAATTTATCACTGATTTCTTAGTTTGGTTTCATAATAATTCATAAATAAATTTAAATACAGAAAATAAAATAAAAAAAATTATAAATTAAAAAAGCACATCGCGTGTAAATGACTTCTTTGGCTTTAAAGCCTTGAAGTAGGTTCTATTCAAGCAGAAAAGTATTGCAAAACCTGGGTTATTTTTAGGCGAACAATTATTAAAAACTACTGAAATTCATGTTCTTTACCGTGTAGTAGTATTTTCTTGAGTTTTATTAGTTTTGCTCACACCATTATGCTGCCACACACTGTTGCTACTGTTGTACTATCGAGATAGAATTTCATTGTTTTCTTTGTTTCAATGGGGTGTCCTTTCTTCACACTTCGTTATGTATTGTTGTTGAACGAAATGCCATATTTTCTCAGTTGTTGCTTAATTTTGTTTAACAGGGCACTACATTTGACTTTAAAAATGCTTGGGTACTACTTCTCAAATGGAAAAGAGATTAAGTTTGTCATTTGTATTGCCTTTCTCAATTAAGATGTTATCTCTTCGTCCTTGAAGTAAGTTGTACAAGTTGCAGGGTAATTAATGAAAATCTTGTGCAACAGTTTAACGTTTGTTAAGGCTTCGAATTTGCTGCATTTTTAAAACTGCTGTGTCCAACAGTGAAAAGCAGGAGAACCAATGAACTACTTGAGTTCGAAAGGAGAACAGTTCGCCCTTTAATAGGAATTCTAAGGGGATACTGAGCCATTGGCAATTTCGCTGAATAGCACGGTCTGCCCCACCAGGATTACTGCGGAAGTTATCAGAATGTTGAAGAAAAGGAATGGAAATATGTGAGTGCTCTGAACTTCAAGATAGATTTCATTGGTTTTTAGTTGACAGAACGTTTGAAGATCAGAGCATACGTGCCACTAACGGAACTGAGCGGTTTTATCTGAAGACCACCCACTAACGAATCATGACAAGGAGGCTTACCTTACACTGGCTAACATATTGAGCCGTATGGGCTACCGAGTGAACTTGTCTCTGACGGTAAGTTATCCGCTAACCCAACAACCTATGAGAAAGTTAAGTTAGCGTACATTTCATGCCTAAATAAATACAAAAAAAGTGCAAAAAATTATCTCTTCAATGATCATACAATGGCTTTATGTAGCAATGTTTTTCAATTCTTTAAGATTTTTAAGATTTAGATGTTATAGATTGCCAAAGGCTAGGCTTGTGCTATTCAAGAGAATTTAGTTTAGTTTTTAGAGTAGATACACAGACTGGGTTAATGTCTGTACTATCGTTGAATTACATTCAATCTATTGCCTTTTTAAAGTTTCAATATCAAACACTTTTTACGCAGTTTAGTTATGGTTTTACAGAATGCTTTCATAATGCCTTATAAAAACTGTTACATTTCACTTAACTAACTAAGTATACCTACACTTATTCTCTCAAGAGTCCAGTATAACTTGTAAAATGTAAGAACTTGCTTGCGTGTTTCTCTCACTTCTCTGTGACCATAATTATGTCATATTATTTATATTTTGAATGAACATTTTTAAAACACTCCAATAAAATAATGCTTTTATAGTTAAAATATTGTTGAAATACAATACATTTCATAAAAATTCTACTCAAGGATTAAAAAGTCATTTTATGCACGTAACCAAGATCTTTGAAATTATTTTTGAAAAAAATTCTCTTTATTCTACCATTTGTTTTTCTGGGGAAATGAAAAATCTTTTCTGAGAAACAACAAATTGATTTGGCATTAATTTTATTTAAAAATTGGACAATTTAATTTTTATTTTTTTGCATAAACTCATCACTATCCTCCCCACAGAAGACTGACCTAGAATATAAAATTTTTCTGGCTATTAAACTATTGCTCAGAGAGAGCTATTTCTATAGACATAGTTTTCGCATAAAAAGACTTCTTCCAGACCGCATTTTGTTGGGTAAAGAGTTCTCAACTTGTTCTTATCTTGTTAACAAACTTTGGTGAGAAACTGAGGCACTTTGTTTAAGAGAAATCCTTTTGGTCTACATGGATAGGATGTGTAAAGTAAACATCATGATTCATTAGAGATTCCAGATTCAGGACAGTCTTCTTGTCACATTTCTTTAAGGGAATTGAATTTGAGACCAAATTCTTAAACAGATTTCAGTTCTCTTAAAATGAGATATTTTCCCTAGTTCTAAGTTATATTTGATAGGCCTACAGATATTCTTCTGTGCAGGCTACCAAAACTACCAATATATTCGCTTCACTTCAGATCCAATGATCTTGTCATGCTCTTGTCATTATGTTAATGAACATACTGGATGCTATATGTAACAGGCAAAAAAGGGCCGACACGATTAAAGGCCTTTTTATGCAAAATGGTAAATTAGTACACATTAGCTCAGATATGAGTCACATTCTTACCTCCAAAACATTGGCCACTGCTTAAAAATGTACGAAGCACGTTTGGGATAGAGAAGGCCTTAAGAAAGTGAAAGATCTGAAAAGATTTACGGCGGAGCCAAGGAAGGAAACAAATGTAGGGACGAGTCAATTGGCATTGGGATAAATTTACAGACGACTATCAGGTAAGCACACAGCTGCGAAAATAAAAAGTTAAGGTTTGCTAGGTGCCGAATTACTAATGGACTGGAGAGAAAAGATTCGCAGCCCCTTTTGAGCGATAGACTGCCCTAAATTTAGACACATGATAGGCCAATGGCAACGAATGGTAAAATTACGAACCACTGGTCGAATAATATACTTGGGCTGATTAAGGACATCTACTGGGTTTCCATCAGAAAAATTTTTTTTTTACAATAGAAACAGAAGTCGGTGTCTATCACCAATTGCAGTGACATTCTAGTGATCTTTAGAGGACGATTTTGAACTAATAAGAGAACATTCGTTCATCAGCAATTGGTCAATTGGTATACACAACACATATAAAAAAATTATTCTTTACGCGCACTGCTAAGATGTAGTCGCAGTGGTCTAGAAGTTAGGCTTATTAAACATGAGACCACGGTTCAAATCCCAGCTCAGACATCTGCAACAAAACGAAGTAAACTTTCTTCTGTGATATATCAGAGTAAATAAAAATTGCCATGAAAAGTTTCGCAAAAAAATCTGTCGACTTTAAACTAGAGGCTCCGCCACTCATGTAGTGTAGGATGCTAGGTTGTAATCCCGACTAAAGGGTTGTAAAGACTATCTATGTATTAAGTTGTAAAAAAAACTCTTTCAACTGAAGCCTTTTTTGGCAATAAAAGCATACTAAAATCAATTATAGTCACCGTAGTCTAGAAGGTAGTGTGTCGGCATATTAGACGAAAGGCCAGGATTCGAATCCCCGGTCAGACATCAAAAACGAAATATGAAAACAAATATTTCTTCGGCGACTTCCCTTCAGCAGATTTCTGGCAATAACTCTGAGACTGAATAAAATCGCCATGAAAAGTTTTTCAAAAAAATTTATCGCTCGGAATCGACTTTAAACTGTAACTCCCGCCGCTCATGTATAAAATTAACACAACATAAGTGGTGTGATCCGTAATCATAACTGAAGGGTTGTAATGCCCAATTATGTGTGTATGTAAAATCAATTATTCTCCTTTCAAAATATATTCCTATTTCATGAGTAGCCGTGACTTTCAGACTGGTGGGTGTTATGCAAAGTCAGCCTCAATGCAAAGAAAGGAAATCTCACGCAATATTTTCTGTGAGAAATCCCATCCCTGCAATTGTTTCCAAAGAAATGTTTAGCAATAAATTAAAAGCGATTACACTTTGCCTTTAATGACAATGGAGGATAGGACTCAACTTAAGGGACACGATACTTTGCGGTGAATTTACAAGAGAATGGAGGATAGGACTCAACTTAAGGGACATGATAGCTTTCGGTGAATTTACAAGATAAAGTTTTTGTTTGGAAGATCATAGAAGACATTGACCATTCCACAATTGACCTTACCAAATAAAATTGAAGCTAAAAGACTGTGATATTAAAACTGGTATATGGACGCTTAGAATGCTAGGGGGAATAAATTTGTTATGCCTTCATAAACCTTCTAGGAATGACTAGAACTAATATAATATATAAATAAAGAATATACTAAATATGTGTGTGTTTTATTTAAAACAAAACGATAAATTCAAACCGATTTTGGTTTTCTCTTCAATTCAATACTCTTTCCTTCTGGGTTAAAGCTATGTATGCCAAGCCAAGCGGTATGAAGTTTATGACTTTTCATAGTTTACAACTCACTTGTTCCAAAAATGTAACACCAAAACACTGATTTGCAAAGAAAAACGTTGTATCATGTTTTCATATTTTAATATTTATTGATGGCCCCCCCCCCCCTCCTATAAAAATTTCTATTTTTTCTTGTGGATTTATACTCGCAGCCAAATTTCTATATTCAATAGCAGGCAGCTTAATACACACTCCCTCTGCACTTATTTCATAATAATTTAGAATTTATGGTTCACGTTACGAATTACTACTCGTTCTTCATGGCACAGTACGAATACATTGTTGTTGTTTGGCGTTATGGTTTTAAAAATTTAATAGGTTTTCCTTCTAACACCCAAAAAAAAAATTTTGAATTTTTTTCCTTTGGTTTTTCACTTTCTTTCTCAAATTTTTTTTTTCGTTTTTGTTTTGATATGGAAAAGCCAAAAAGAAAATTGTATCATAATAAACAAAATACCAACAGTACCAATACAAGATGAATATCTTAAACATGGTAACATGAAAAAAAAAAAAAAAAAAAAAAAAAAAAAGAGCACACCACCATCGAAATAAATAAAAATTCTTAAAAGAAAAACCAAAAAACAAAAGAAAAAATAAAAGAAAAGTGTTATGAAAAGAAAATTATAAAAGATCACGATTTCTGTTATGGCACTAAAAGTCCATTGTTTTACTTTTTAGTAGAAGTGGGTTACAGTTTCAGAGCCTATAATTTACGAGTACGTGCTTTAAATTAAAAAAATTGTTTTCAAAAATCAGTTGAACTTTAAAAAAAAATATTTAATTATGCAGTGTTGTAAGTGTCATGGCACACTTAAATGATTAGAAGCACTGTGTGTTGCTTGTTAGTTTGAAATAATGGAGGGTCCTTACCGCTTATGTAACTTTGTCTTGTGATTTTTGCAGAGAAAGCCTGTTCGATAGAAGCTTGTTATAAAAACTTGTGTTCTAAGATAGAAGGAGACAATAATTATTGTATTTGAACTTAATTAAACCCACCACCATCCACTACATTGTAAGTATATTGAGGGTTTTAAATTCAATAACTGGATATTCTACCCGCAAACGCTTTTCAAATTATTTTTCTCAACACGCCTTCAGTGCAAATTTGTTCTCATAAGCCTAATAAGCTATAAGGCGAAGACAAGTAATCTTCAAATTAATCCAAACTTCCTGAAACTATTTTTAATTGCAGCACGCTATGTAGAGGATTGAGTTCTTCGTAGTGTAGTAGATAGTACGTTGGCTTATTAGACTTCAATCCCCAGGTCTGACATCTCCAAAAAAAAAAAAACGAAACAAGAAAAATATTTCTTCGGCAACTGATTGCTATTTAGAGGATTGAATTCGTCGTATTGTAGTAGGTAGTGTAGTGGCTTCATAAGATGTCATGCTAACATTCAAGCCCAGGTCAGACATCTTAAAAAAAAAAAAAAAAAAAAAAAAAATCCTCGGCAACTAATTATTGATTCTTGATTGAATTCTTCGCAGTGCAGTAGATAGTGTGTTAGCTTATTAGACTCCAAACCCATGTCAGACATCTCCAACGAAACAAGAAAATATTTCTTCGGCAATTGCCTCTCAGCAGATTATTAGATGTCATGCTAAATTCAAGCCCAGGTCAGACATCTTAAAAAAAAAAAAAAAAAAAAAAAAAATCCTCGGCACACTAATTATTGATTCTTGATTGAATTCTTCGCAGTGCAGTAGATAGTGTGTTAGCTTATTAGACTCCAAACCCATGTCAGACATCTCCAACGAAACAAGAAAATATTTCTTCGGCAATTGCCTGCACCCTCAGTCAGAATTCTGGGAAAAAAATTTCTTTCCAAAAAAATCTGTCACGTTCGAAATCGACTTTGAACTGCATCTGCCGCCGCTCATATGTAAAATTAATACACCAAAATAATTGATGTAAGAAGCTAGGTCGTAACCTTGATCAAAGGGTTGTAGAGACCTATTATATAAGTAAGTAAGAAGCCTTCTGACTTCCACAGAGGAAAATAACAACAACAAACATCATAGGAAGGTCAGGAAATGCGATTTCTTAAAAAAGAAAAAAAGTTTTTCGCTACTGCACCCAATACATACAATAAAACTTGGCAACCCTATCATCCTAGAACTAGCAACAGTAGATCAATCGCCTATTTAGTTTAAAAAACTTGACTAGAGGTTCTGAAATAAGCCAAAAAGACGCTGAAACTAATTTAGAGTTCGGCATCTGCCGAAAAAAAATTAAAAAAAAAAAAAAATCTGTCGTTCGGAATCTTAAAGTCGATTCCTGCATCTGCCGCCGCTTATATGTAAAATTAACACACCAAACATAATTGATGTAAGAAGCTAGGTCGCCCTTTAGTGCTCTAATAACCAATTAAGTAAGTAAGTCAGAAGCCCCCTGACTTCCACAGAGGACAATAACAACAACGAACATCATAGTTGCTGAAAAAGAACACCCAATACAATAAAACTTGGCAACCCTATCATCCTAAGAACTAGGCAACAGTAGATCAAATCACCTATTTAGTTGAAAAAAAATTTAACGAGAGGGTCTGAAATAAGCCAAAATGACACTGAAACTTATTTATAGTCGACTGTAAGGATAAAAAATAAAAAATACGGCTTCCAAGTATATGTAGCTGCAACAAGTATATTGGCTCTGTGATCAAACAACACATAATCGGTTTTGATAATCACGTACAACAAACCTTGATGAATTTGTGCGAAAGGTTTGTAAGGAATGTCTCTGAAAAACAAACAATATTCATGTGAATAATTGTGAATTCGATTATATTCCCAACCTTTAGTTGCTTCTGCCTCAGGACAGTGAGTGCCAAAAGTTTAAACACTTTCTTCTTCTTATTTATCGTTTTACAATGCAATTACAAGAAGATTAGGAGAATAAATTTAACGGAGTAAACTAGTGGACGACCCATCTTATGCTTAATGCTGATAGGAATAGCATCCTACTGACTAGACTTTAATGGCTTGGTAAATGCCGAATTTTTTTTTAAAGTAAAGGAAAATTTGTTTTCAAAAGTTTTCCTATTCAAAATGTCAATAAAAATATCGTGTTGCCTGGTATTTTTTTGTGTTTTTTCTTGTAAATTTAATGATTTTTATATTTTGCTACAATGTGTATATGATTTATGTGTAGGAGTGTATAGGTGGGCGTTGTGATAATTACGTATGTAAATAAAATTGTATTTGCAATTTACATTAGAAACTTATTAATAAGTTTACTTTGCAGATGCTGTTTATTATTATTAAAAAAAATCTTCTAAACTTTCTTCTTTTCTTTTGTTTTACAACATTTTTCGTTGTTGTTGCTGTTGTTGTAATTGTTGTTTGGTTGTTTGGTTGTTGGTTTTAAATTACATAATACATGTATGTACTCCTGTAAATCTACACAAAGATATGTACGTAGCAAGAGAATGAAAAAAAAACTCAATTAAAAGAAAAGTTTGTTTATTAAAGAAAATTAAAAAAACAAGAACAAGAACAAGAACAAGAAATTCAATGAATTAAAAAATAAAACAAAAATTTGTGTTAATTTTGAAATGATTTAATTAATCTGGTAGTTAAATATGTGAGAAATTCTATAGAAATTAAGGGCAAATTCTTTAATCGAGTTAAACGCCTTTCCAAAATCATTTTGAAATATTTTCATTCAGCGCTTTCCATCTTTAAACAAAACAGTGTGTGTGTATGTGTTTTTTTTTCGTCTTAGGCCGGTGGTGGGAATCTTCGAAAGACACTTTTGTTCCAACAAAAAAGTGCACGATTCACCGTCACTGGTGCCTACGTACTAAATCCATCCCCTACACACTTCAACCACTCACACTCCGCGGGGCTGCCATAAGGTATTACTTCAGCACTTCGGAGGGCTGGTTAGCTTAAAAGCTTTATCTCACTAATTTAAATTTCGCCTTCTTTCCTACAACTTTCGGAGTTCCAGCATAATTTCAGCCATTCTCTGACGATATTGGCTCCATAGAATCCTAGAATTCATCACCTCTTCCATAAGCCGGTTTGGTACAAAACTCGTTTCACTGGGGCAGCATCTTAGAATAAATCTGGGGCAGCATGTTAGAATATGCTCCGCAACTTCATTCTCATCTACACAGTTTGGACAAATGCGGGAAGTATCATATCCAAATCTGTGGAGATACTTCCTGAAGCATCCATGACCAGTTCGGAACTGGGTCACGTAATAGTTCAGCTCGCAATAATTGTTCTCCATCCAAGGGGTTATATCACTGTTCTCCCATTGTGACTGCCATTTGTGCATGGCAGTTCTTCGCTCCTCCGCCTTTATAGCTGCTATTTGTCCTGGATCCTCGATACGGCGAAAGTGTATGCGATGCTTCTCATTCGCAATATGTCTATTGGACACGTGTCCTGATGACACTTATCTGGGCCAGTTTCCTCCTTGTAATCCCCACAAAGAGTGCCTCCGACCATATTGGGCAAGCATATAACATTATCGAGGTTACAACTCTCGATAGTATTCTCCTCTTAAATGAATTTGGTCCTCCAATATTTGGCATCATCCTCATCAGTGCTCCCTGCGTCGCCCATGAAATTCACGTACTCCTTAAAGTTTAACCTCTCGTCAATGATCATCCCCAAGTATTTTATGGCCCTCTTGATTCGAATCTAGTGCCTCCAACGGTCACCTCCATCTTCTCCTACTATCTTCCGGCCACTTATCAGGACGGCCTACGTTTTATGTGCAGCAAGTGTTAAAGCTGCCTCATCAAGCCATGCTCCGACTTTTCGAATCGTGTGTGTGTGTGTGTGGGATAGCATTGACATTTTTTTGTTCTTTTGAGACACCCATTGATGTTATGCCACATTGTACAAATATTCTTCACGATTTCTCTGAGTGGAGCGCACAACGAGCTGTTGAATTTCCATGACCTGGTCGTTGTGGTTGTAGATTGTTCGTATACATCTGCGAATTATGAAAACTCCACAAGAAAAAAAGTTAAAGGGAGTCAAATCATAGGTTCTTGGTGACCAGCTCACATCACCTTCAGGTGAAATGACCATGCCCTCAAACTGCTCTTGCATTGTATCCAATTTTATAATGAGCTGTGTGGGATCCAGTCACATGAATTTGGAAAGAACAGAGTTTAGCATTAACATCGATCGGACATCGTGACCTTGACATGGCTCTCTGCTGTATAAGCTTTGCCATGAGACTAAATATGAATGGAAAAATGGGAAATCTCTTAAGAAAGGAAAGTTCAGTGGTAAACGCATGTGTCAAAGACAATTATTGCTGCAGGGAGAAGGGTGTTCAGGCCCAGAATGAAGAAATCGAATACCATGGGAAAATCAGCGGATATTTACCAAGCGATAGTTTATGTCATGGCAAATGTTTTCAAGTCATATTGATCAGAAAGTAAGGAGGACGCGAAGCGGCAATTCAATCCGACAGTCTTGTTCAATACAATCAATTCAAGTCAGTCACGTTTGAGGCAATCTAAATTCATGCTAAACCATTACAATCGCATCAGGCTATCATGGAATATTGTACTTTCAAACAACATTTGTATAGTTTTAGGAATCACCTTCAAGCCCAATATATGCGTTCAGTGATAAGGAGAGTCGCCGCAATCTATCAGCTTATTAGATGTGTGAGGGTACGGTTCAAAACCCAGGTCAGACATCTCCAACAAAACGAAGTATGAAAGAA
The DNA here is from genome assembly GCA_005959815.1 of Sarcophaga bullata. NCBI lineage: Eukaryota > Metazoa > Arthropoda > Insecta > Diptera > Sarcophagidae > Sarcophaga > Sarcophaga bullata. The sequence goes on from QOCX01000062.1 coordinate 437,855, forward strand.
ATCGGCGAATTAATCTCGAAGATATTTAACAAAAATTGCCATGAAAAGTTTCTCAAAAAATCTGTCGTTCTGTTCCGACTTTTGGATACACTACATAAGTGGCATGACAAGCTAGGCCGTAAACCTAACTGAAGTATTGTAATTACCAATTATGTTATGTATGTGGTGAGGAGAACAAATCACTAGAAAAAATACTTGGAACTTTTGTATCGTTAGAGAGTTTCATGCGGGCATGACAGGCGATAGCTGGGCAGTTGTCCTTACTGACACTAAACAACATTCTGTGTGATTGTCAGGACAACAGCATTAGGCGGACATTATATTGAAATACTATATGAGTTGAGAGCAATAGGATCCTTTGACTGGAATACCTTATTAGCTCTATACGACAATAACAGCCTCTAAATATGCAAAAAAAGGCAAAGAATTCAAAAGGGAATGTTGGTGGAACAGGAATGTTTTGTTTCCCTAAATATTTCAAAATTAAGAAGCTTTTAAACATTGTTTATTTATTTAAAAAAATATGACAAAAAAAAACGAAATAATTTAAATATTAAAAAATAATAAATCCACACATACACATACACATACACATACACACCTACACATGCAGACAAATTAATTGTAAATTTTGTGCTTGTCGTCCTTGTTGGTTGGTACTTGAGTTTTTATGTGTTAATATTTATTTTTTATTGTTTTTTATTGTTTTTGTTTTGTTTGTTGTTATTGTTGTTATTTAATTAGTTAAATTGTATGCGTGTATAACCTTGTTATGTTGTATTATAATTAGAAATTTGATTTCTTTTGTTGTTTTTATTATTGTTTACACCCATGAAAGAAAACACTTACACTCCGCACTTACACAGTCACACACATAAAATGCTTGTACGATTATGTATGTATTCATTTAAATAAAATGAAATTTTCTTTTTTTTTTTTGCTTTTTTCTTTTACGGTTTTTAAGTAAGAAAATATTTTCAAAAAAAAAAACCAAAAATTTTAAATTCAATTTTTAGCGCATTGGGGTGTGTGTGTGTGTGAGTATGGGTACGTGTTTGTTAATGCATGTAAATGGAAATTGATTTAAAAAAAAAAGTTTTCTTTAACAAGAGCAATTGCTTTGGATTTTCAGGAAATTCAGCAAAAAAAAAATTTTTGAGTGTTAGGAGAACCTAGGTTGTAATCCTGATTGAAGAGCTGTAATGACCAAATATGTATGTATGTGGTAGAATTTTTAAAATTTAACGATAAATACTGGAGTTTTAACCCCCAAATATTGCTTAATATGTGTATAGACCAGAAAATTCTAATTTTTTGTAGAACCCTGTTTCACAAAATCATGTCGAAATAAAGAAAACTTTCTTGTTGTTTTAAATTTTTGAATTTTTTTTTTAATTGTATTCTCCAAACCATATGTTTGTAATTGTTTTAATAAACGAACACACTTTTTTTCACAATATTTTTTTCCACATAATTTTGAACAAATATTTTGTCGTATTGTTTGCATACCATACGCACGTTTCTGTACTTCTATGGGGTTGTTGTTGTATTATTAGCAAATCTAAAAATATTTGAATTGTTTGGAAAATATTTAAAAATTAAAACATTTTCCATCAATAGAAACAATTTGTTCTGCAGTATTTATGTCACTTGTGTCATGAGGCGTGTAGTAATCATCCAGAGTGGCATACACTCAAGAAACTGCTCATAATCTAAGTACAGAGGGCAAAGCAGTATAGAGATGTATAGACAACATGGCTTTAGCTTGTTTAAAATTTAGTTACCAAAAAATTTTATTCCGAAACCATGTGTAAATCCAGCTTTAGAATTCGATTTCTGAATGTACCGTTATTTGCTGTTCTTAATATTTATCGATGATTAATAAACATTCAATAGAGAGAGAGAGAGAGAGTCATCATCATCAACTCAAAGTACTTGTTATTTAAATTGTTGTCCGAAATGTATCTTCTCCTCTGTCCGTATCCGCATTTGTTTGTTCACTTTTTTCTCTTTTTTTGTTTTATTTATGCATGCGATTGCCTGTCTGTCTGTTACCATTTTTTTTTTCTATCTCTCTCTCGTTTAAAGCGTTACAGTGTTTGGTCAAGTGACTATCTCAGTGAATGAGTGAGTGAGTGGATAAAAATTACAAAACAATTGCAATAAAAACTATCGGAAAAAAACATAAAGTGAAGTAGTAGAAAAAAATTATCGTATCAATTGTAATCAGTGTTGCCATATCATTATTTGTAAGCAAAATTTCACTAGTTTTTACGTCAATTATTTCCAACACTCTTGGAGGTAATATTGTTTATTTATGTCGAAAAACATTATTCCGTGGAATTTACATCAAACTTGTTGTTTAAAATTTTTTATCAAATATCTCGAGTCAAAACAACTTTTCAGGAGCAGTTGGGCTCAACAAGATATAAGCGGAGTACGTATTATGTTTCTGCTGTAGAAGACAACATTTCAGCAGCCGAAAAAAAGGCATAAATGGACTAGAGTTAAGGGAATACGTCTATTGCATTGAAAATTTATGCACTTAAGCTAGATTCCCCCATGGTTTCGGAACAAAATTTTTGTTGTGCAACAATTTTTTTTAAATGGAGTTTAACGTTTCTTTTTTTTTTGAGAGAGAGAGAGAGAGAGAGAGAGAGAGGAGGAGAGTAAATTTTGTTCGAAACATTTTCAGCTTGAATTGATTTAATTCAGGGGTTACCAAAATTTTTTTGGGTGTGTATTAGTGAGTAAATGAGTGAAAATAAATTGAGTGATTTTATTTACTTACTGTCAAAGACAAATTGTTTAGTAATTTACGCTATTTTGACTTTCATTTCATCACATGTATAAAGTTATACAACTTTAACTCGAAAATTAGGGATTGTTTTTTTTAGATATTTGGTGGGAACTACTTTGGTTCATAAATTTCCTCACACTACTAATAAAAACCTTTCAATTTTTCAAAAAAAAAAGTGCTTTATGTCTACAAAAAATTTGTTCCCTTTCCTTATCATTTAAATGTCTCAAAATGTCATTTAAGAACATATAAGAAATTGGATTCTAATAAAAGATTTTTAATATATTTACAACTTAAAATATTTTTTGAGTGTAAACCTGAAAAAAAATGTCATAGCATCCGCTCACGTGTTCACTCGCCGGCGTCTGATCGGCGACTAAATGAGAGAGCATAAGCAATGTGTGTGATTTCACTCAGCACAATTGTGCTATGAAATGGTAATCCCTAAATTAAATTTTAATTTTAATATTTGTTCTGAAATAATTGAACAGTGCTGCCAGATACTTCAATTTTTGATACGCAAAATTGAACTGAGCTGCCACATTTTATTATATTATACATATTGCATGTAATAATAAAATACAGAACATTTGTTTCATTATGTTTATTAATGTATTACACGGTGGTTAATGTTGTATTCATTATTATTAAAAAATAATTAAAATAATTTAAAAAAATAATTAAAAGATAGAATGCTACTGTGCTGCCTAATAGTAAAATTAACACGTCGTTTACAAAGATATTCATATGGTAGCCTTGGTTTTCCAGAACAATTGCTCGAAGTGGGTGAATTGTTTCAGAACACACCCTCAAAAACTAAAATTGTTTCAGAACAAAACCGAAACCATGGGTGAATCCTGTTTTAGTATTCGAGGGAATGTGAAGAATCTTTCGAAAATAATAAACGGCAACACTGGCTGTAAATGAAACTCACTTTGATGATGAATGGCATGTTAGCGAACCATAAATTTGTGCATGGATTTAAACTTTAATACAAAATTCAGCGATTGCAACAGTCAAAATAGAACCAAAACAACAGAAACCAAATAAAGGAAAAAAATTTCTTCAAATATTGGAGTTACAAGAGTCCGTCCACAATCCACGATTCAGTTGTATGAATTCATTTTCAATCCTTTTTTTTAATAAATTCACTAACACCCCCTCCCCCCCATGTTTTTAATGAAGTTTTTTTCTTAATTATATTTTTATTGAATGTGACACGTTATCAGTTATTTTCATCGTTTTTTTTAACTCGATTTCAATGGAATAAAAACCCAGTCAAAGGAAATGATTTGGTAGCAAAGAAAAATGATTGAAAAACAAAAAAAAAAAAAAAACCATCGAATCTTTTCATATTACAATTACAATATTGAACTTATAAATTTTTATGAGAAACAATTTTATTTATTTATTTATTGATTAAAACCATCACTTTATTTAAAATAGTCATTCGCTGTAGTGATAGAACAGAATTATTATTACCAAGTGAAATGATTATCATGGTTTTTATATTTGGTTAGTCGATAATCATTTATTTGTTTAACATATTAAAAGTGATTAAATATGTTATAATTTGAAACAGAAAAAAACTTAAAATAATAATTAAATTTAATATTTTAATATTAAAACAACAACAAATAAAAACAAAACTTTCATTCAATCTGCTTTAACTGTGATTAATTTCATGAAAAGAATTTAATCACGAATAAGAATGATAAACGTTTTAAATAGTAAGTTTTGAAAATGAAAGATACGAGGCTGGTAAAAAATACTATAACATCTATTTAATCTATTACACACTTCCTAAGGCACTAAAGACAAGCCTCATGTTCTTACAACAAGGTCAAACAGCTCCAAAAAAAAGAACCCCCGGTGGTGGCTTTGTCGTCGACTCCGAACGACGGATTTTTGAGAATCTTTTCATGGCAATGTTATTTACTCTGAGAGTACGTGCCAGAATCTAGTAGGTAGTGTGTCGGCTTATAAGACGAAAGGCCAGGGTTCGAATCCCCGGTCAGACATCAAAGACGAAATATAAAAAAAAAAATATTTCTTCAGCGGCTTCCTCTCAGCAGATTTCTGGCAAAAACTCTGAGAGTAAATAAAATTGCCATGAAAAGTTTGTCGAAAAAATCTGTCATTCGGAGTCGACTTTAAACTGTAGGTCCCGCCACTCATGTATAAAATTAACACACACAACATAAGTGGTGTAAGAAGCTAGGCCGTAATCCTGACTACAGGGTTGTAATGGCCAATTAGGTATGTACGTGCCAGAAGGCTGCCGAAAGGAAGCCGCCGAAGAAATATTTTTTCATGTTTCGTTCTGTTCGAGATATCTGGGATGGGATCTCAATTGTAATAAGCCAATACACTACCTACCTACTAAACTACGGCAACTTCTCAAATACTTAATACTCAAGCCGCTTAGATAAATTACCTTAAACAAGCTTATGAAGTCGATGTAGTCTAGTGAGTAGTGTGAGAATAAATAAAATTGCCATGAAAAGTTTCTTAAATCTGATGTTCAGGCTCGTCATTAAACTATAGGTCCCGCCGCTAACGAATAAAATTAACACAAACAACATGAGTGCTGTGAGAAGCTTGGTAGTAATCATGACTACACAGTCGTAATGACCTATTAAATATATAAGTTGAACTATTTTATTAGAAGACCAACTGCCAGTCATGAGTTTGATTAACTTTATTCCCTAAAATCCTGCATTACATTCAAAAAAAAACCTGATTTGTTGCCAGAAAATTGCTGGTAGAAAGTCGCCGAAAGAAATACTTTTTTCATACTTTTTGGGTTTAAACCTTTGCATCTGAACAATTTTTTAGTATGGGTATTCACCTACACGACAGTAATTTTATTAAAAAAAATTGTTTTGATTTTGCTTATCCATATTTTCACTTAGGTTAGGTTATGTTAGGTTAGGTTAGGTTAGAGTGGTAGCTGTGATACCAAAAACTCACTTGAGCACTGTGATCGAGAGGACGTTACGACAAAGTCCAAGTAACTGTTTGGTGCGCCTTTTATCCATCGGGGGCCAGGTGAGCCTAGCGGTGGAGCAGGACTGCTCATTGACCCAGGATAGATTGGCGTCTCGAAAGAATTTGCAAGCAATGGCCAGCTTGAAAGAAGTAAAGTGCATTCCTAATTGATTGAAGAGGATTCCGGAAAAAGTGCGTCAGTCTTGGCGAGCACCAAAAATTTTACTACGATTTACGTGTTCAGGCTGAGGATCTAAGTATCCACCATCTGATATATACCGAACTAATCTCAAAAAACATATCATATAGCAATGGCGCTTTTCAAGCGCCGTTCGAGTTAAAGTAAAGTATGGCGCCTCTTAGATGCCGTTCGAGTGCAAAGGGTTAAGGTGTCTCAGACGGGATTTAAACCACGGGCTCTCTTCCAACAAGCCAACACACTATCTACTAAACTGCGGCGACTCAAATTAGACTAAGTCAACTACTTTAAATTGCAAAAACTCCAACTTACAATCGCAGACAGTTAGTCATTTCTAATGCATTGGCTACTCATGGGTCATTGGTGATTTTTTATTTTATTTTGCAATTCTGTTCTATTCTATTATTAACTTAATTGTGTAGCTATGCAGTTAGAAATTAGTAGTTCTGGACATATACGACCTCTGACGCTTTAAATATGATTTAAAAAATTTTGTTATTGAAACCAATTAAGTAATGAAACGCCATTATAACACTTTTAACTAAAAACAGAAATAAAATGTGGCTTCACTAAGCATGTAAGCTTAGCCAAAAACCATGTGAATTGTTATGAAACGGTTAAATAACCGTTTCAAATGAACTCTTCTCATTTATAAAATTCTATGCGGATTTGTTATAAAAGGTAAATCAAATATAACAGTTTTATTTGAAATTTTTTCAATTTTTTTAATTTGTAACCTTTTTTCTTTGGGCTTTTTGTATAATTTTGTTAATCAAATGCGTTCGTTGCCTTTCGTTGTTTAATCTGTAAAAAATTGTTGAAGAAAAATTATGTCAATTGTTTCTTCGTTTATATAATATTTATTTATTGTTATTGTTGTTGTGGTTATTTTAAAAAGTTTTTGTTGTTGTTGTTTTCAGCAAACACTCACATTTGGAATTGACATGTTATGTCAGCCTAAGTCACTCAAGTTGGCCCAAATTTAAGCCACGTTTTATGATTTCAATTGTTACACATTTTTCGTTGCTTTTTTTGTTTTTTTTTTTTTTGTTTTTTTCATATGATTTTATAAGATTTTATTTCATATTTTATTTTCTTTTGTTGTTTATTTTTGTTTTTGTTTTGTTGTAAAATAGTAAAATGCCATACAAAGTGACAAGTTTTTGTTTTTCTTCTTCTGCGTACAGACATGCTACTTGTTTTTATAACAGCAAATGTGTGTTTGTTTGTTTGAAAAGTATTACAAATTTATTGTTTGAAATATTCGCGGAGTTTCATTATCACTCGTTTTGGGAGAGTTACACTAAAAATGTCACCTCGCTGTTAATATAAGGAAAGTATTCACCGAGTTCTGTACGTGAAGAAAGCTAGCTGTATATAGAGTCTTTTAACAAGGGGACTTTCAAACTGTAACAGTTGACAACAACATCTGTCATAGTAGTTGTCATTTTTTAATCTGGTTTGCTTAGTCACCATGATGAGGGGCATTTCTGCATTAGAAGGAACGTGTACAAATAAATTTGTCGAATTTGGGACGATACCAACCCATATGAGATCCAAAGACGTGTGGAATTTAGGACTTGTAGCATCATCAGTGCGATAACGAAGTAGGCCAGGCAAGCACTGTCAATGGCGGGAACTATAGGTCGATGATTATTAACTTCTTTTGGCCTGAATTCCATGATCTAAACACCAACAACTTGTGGTTTCAACAATACGGCGCTATATGTTACCTACCTCATGCCACATTCGATTTCCTGCTTGAGCAATTTGTGAGCATAGTCGTCTCATATGAAGGCGATGTCAACTGTCCACCAAGATCGTGCTAATTGAACCCGTTAGACTTTTTCTCTTGGGTTTTTCTTAAGTTGCATGTTGTATGTGTATAAGCCACGAACCATAATGATACTCAAAACCAACATGAATAATGCCTTCGATCAAATACTTGCCTCATTTATTCGCAGCTTGCAAGAGTAGTATGAGTAGTTCTACAAGTTGATAAGGATTGAAATTATTGCAGCAGAGATGAGCTATTTAAAGGAAGGAAAGTTCTCATTTTGTCTGAAGAAATGCAAAGAAAAGCAGTTCACCTTCAATAAAGCTAAAACCGCATGCCCGGCGTTTAATAAATAAAGTTTGTTGGTTTGCTACTTTTCACACGCACTTGATGTCGTAGACTTTTCAAACTCTGAAAGTCGATAAAAAACGAAGCCTCGGGTTTAAAGTCGACTACGAATGACAGATTGTTGAGAAGGTTTTCATGACAATTTTATTAACACTCGAAGAATGTTTGGTTTTGTTGTAGATATTTTAGCTAGGGTTTGGACTGTGGCCTCACGTGTGATATGCCAACACACTACCTACTAGACTACGGTGATGGTAGCACGTTAGTAACAAAATAGCAAAAAAAAGTGATAAAAATAGCAACAAAAAAAATTTGTTGTATGGGTTTACATATATAGTTAAGTGGCACAGAGAGCGAAGCACAACGGGTAGGTTCCCTGCCCATGTGTGTGTATATATTTCTTGATTTAGTCGATGGTTTCTTTTAAAAATATTCGCTCCATAATAACTGGTCATTTGATTGTAAATATTTTGATTTGAATTCCAGCAGATTTTTATTACAAGTTAATGACACACTTCAGCGAATATTTTAAATACAAGACCACAAATCAATTAAATGAATGGCTTAAAGCAGGGGGAATGAAATTGTAAATTATTTAGGAATAAACAATTCATTGACACGATTTCAAATGATAACAAAAATATTGAAAATATTTTCATTGTTTTGTTTATGGTTTCATTCGAAGTTAATGATTTTTCATGGGTTTTTTTTCGAAATTTAATTTTTGTTATTATATTTTTGTTATTGTCAATTGTCATTCAATTGTCATTCAATTGTTTATTTACTTTTCTAAGCGATAACATTTTAAACATTTGTTCCAAATACTAAAACTTGTTGAAAATACTGCATCTGTGTTTGCCTAGAATCGAGCAATTCGGGTTAAGGTCTTCAGAGTCATAATTTTTCTTTTTTCTCAATTATTGCCACTACCAGTCTGTGTCTATATGTTTACAGTTATCATAATTCTATTACCTAAACATGTTTGCTTTTATTGTTATTGTTGTTGTTGTTGTTATTTTTACTAATTTTATTTGTCTTTACAATTATGAGAGTTTCTTTCTTTTTCTTTTTTTTTCTTAGAAAGAAAAAAAAGTGATGTGACCTTCGATGTTGAGTAATGTGATTTAGCGAATGTTAACTTTTACATTTTAATCGCAATTTTTAATAAAAGAATTAATTTAAATATTTCATCCATGATTATGAATGTAATCATCATGATATTGTTTAAACACACGTAATAATGTATTGTGCAGATTTCGAATGTGTTAATAGGAATCACATTTACAACACAATACAATAATTGATTACCGTTAGCTGATTATGTCCACATTTTAAAGCTAATGTAGTAGAGCTTCCATTGACTGACTGATTGGACCACACTGAACCTGGGACTGGTGTTAAACTCTGCGTTATTACAGGCAACTGCAATCCCTGTAGAAGGGTAGTTGAGTTGATAGAGAGCGAGTTGCTTATGAAATTCTCTCGGGAGAGATGTTTAAAGCCAAAGGAGCATTAATTCTAAACTGAAGTATTCTCCAAAGCAGTAATTGTCCTCGTCGATTGCTATCAATTGATTGATTTCTAACGGTAGAGAAATCTTGCATGACCATGACTACTCCCTGCACTTTGGAAGAAAACATTATAAAGTTTTTCATTAAATTCAATATAATGACACCCGCTTGATGGTCAACTCTATGATACATCCGACTAGTCGATACTCTAGCTTTCTCTGCTACATATTCAGTCACAGTTGCGATATTCTCAGCAAAAGAGTTGAGCAGTTGAGTTGAGAGTTGAGTTAAGCCCGCAACAGTATTAGTACATTTGATATTAGACAAGAGTGAAATCTTTGTTTAAATTCACCAAAACTACCCGCGAATTACTGTATTACTGTAGAAATCGCAACAAGTATTCTACCTTTTGGAGAAAGCGTGCTATTCAAGTGCATTTTGTGAATTGCAGCAGGTTCCTGGTAACAATTATCATACCTTAAAACAAATCCCCTTTGTACACATGTATTGGATGCAATGGCGTAAAACTTTTACTCCTTGTGTCCCTTAGCTACCTTAGAGAGCCTCTTGATTTTAAAAATTCAAAAATCATAAAAAATTTGTTTGCATTCTCTATGGTTTCAATATAGATTACGTGGCTCTACACTAACCACAATCTACATTTTCTGCATTTGTACAACTCTTTTCGAGACACCCTTTATATAAATAAAACTGGAGGCAATCAACACCTGGAGTATAAGAATATTAGTTATGGCATCGGTAACATTAACTATTAAAGCTATTGCTTGGTAACATAAGTTACGGTGCCATGGCCTTAATTAGATTCAATTAATCACGTCTGTTTCAATGTAAGCGTGAAGTCCCCATCGTCTAGTAATTAATATGTTGGCTTATTAGACGTGAAGCCACGTGCCAAATTCCAAGTCGGACTACGAAATATGAAAAAAAAATGTTTCTTAGGCGACTTCCTTTCAGCAGATTTCTAGCAAAAACTCTGAGGGTAAAAAATAAAATTACCATGAAAAGTTTCCTAAAAACCCTATGGTTTGGGGTCAACTTTAAACGGTAGGTCTTGCTACTTATGGATAAAATTAACACACATAACGTAGGTAGTGTGAGAAGCTATTCATAATCCTGACTGAAGGTTTTTAATGACAAAATAAGAAGGTTAAGTTAGTTATAATGATGATTTTTTAAAGGATTAATATGAAAAAGAAGAAGCCAGAATGTCTTACAAAATTCACAAACATCAGTAAGCCGGCATTTGAACATGTCCATAAGAGGTTGTAGCTAGGCGACCATTAATGAAATGATAATATCACAATACATATTTCAAATGAATTACAATAAAGGCCCCTTATGGCGTTCAATGTATTTAATCTAAGAAATTTCTTGCCATTCCACATTACGGCATTATTTTCGCCCGCCTATCCCCTTCCCTTAACAATTCCATTCATTTATTACAACACACTGTAAATCATTATTTGGGTTTATAAATCACTTTGAAAAATAAAAATTTAATGAAATCTTCATTAATTTTGTTTTTTTTTTTTATTTTATTTTATTTGTTTGCTTATTTTTCATTTAAAAGTTTTCGTGAAAATAAAATTAATTGAGTTGGAAAGAGATTATTCCACTCTCTTTATAAATTTCCCAAAACAAACACGTGTAAGCTGCTGCGGCTAAAAATTCAACTTCCGTCACTTTTCGTAAAAATCTAATGAAAAAATGAAAAAAAAAACGAAGCAAAACTTTTAAAAGATTTGAAACTAAAATTTAAAATTGAAATGGAAGACTCACATGCAATTATGTTGCGGTCTAATGAACCCAACCACCAACCGACAATAATGCTGGGAGTCACACTACCAAACTTCACATATACATATGCGTCGTACACGCAGACGCACTCTGTATCATTTGGGTATGAAAAAAAACAAAAAAATTTCTCTTGTTTTTTGTTTTTGCAAATTAAAAGCAACAACAAAATGTGTTTTAAATTCTTTTTTGATGATGATGATGAACGGTTAAGTATTAAGAGATTAATTTGGAAAAATATTAAATTAAATTAAAAACAACAACAACAGCAAGAAAAAAACAATTTCACTATCTTTTTATGTTTCTAATTACCAAAAAAAAAGAAGAAAAAATGAAAAGAAAATCAAACAACAGCAACAAACAATGCATGTGAATAGCAGTAGTGTGGTGTGGTGGCCAAAGGAAAGGTGAATTATTACAAAATTGCATAGAAATTTTAGCCAAAGAAAAGCCGAAAAAAAAGAAAGAAAAAAAAAACAAATGGCAGTAAAATACGATTTTATATCATTTGGAAATAAAACAAACAAAACAAAACAATGAAAAAAAAAACATAAATTTTTACTTTTGTCACAAAAAAAAAATAAAATAAAAAAACCAAAACCGCCATTTGTAATGGTCCACTAAACATTCGTAAGTGCAAGAAACCCTGGTCAAATACAGAAATTAAGTTAACAAGCATGCCATATAAGGAATAGAAACCTTTTCTTTTTTAAATTTTCCAAGAATTTTCTTCCATTTAGTCCGTAAAAATAAAAAATTTTCATTTCGTTTCATTCATCACCACAGTGCAGTCAGGGAAAAAATGGACGAAAATAACAAAATGGCCTATAATAACGGCATTATGGGAATTGCTTACAATATTTTTAAGAACTTAATATATATTCACGTATGTTTTTAACAGAAAGTTTCATTGAATGTCCACTTTTAGTCATTATATGTAGGTAGGTTCGTCTCATCCTGCCATATTCTCCACCAGTTCCGTCTTAGTACCCTATTTCTACGCGTACGATTCTAAAGGTGCAGACATTTGTACATGATTAATCATTACAATCACTTAGTTAGAATTATGACCTAGCTTCTTACACCACTTATGTATGTGTGTTTCGCGACCTACAATTAAAACTCGACTCCGAACTACAGACTTTTTTTTTTTTTTTTTTTGAGAAACTTTTCATGGCAAAAATTTTTGTTTGCTCTCAGAATTTTTGTCAGAAATCTGCTGAGAAAGCGATTTTTTTTTCAGATTTCAATTCAATGTTTGACTGTTTGATACGTGGCCTTACATCTAATAAGCCAACACATTAATTACTAGACGACGGAGACTTCATGCTAACATTGTAACAGTCGCGATTAATTGAATCTAATTAAGGCCATGGTACCGTAACTAATGCTAACAATCAATAACTTAACTAGTTAATGTTCCCGATGCCATAACTAATATTCTTCTAGTCCAGGTGTTGATTGTCTCCAAGTTCATTTATATACAGGGTGACTCGAAAAGAGTTATGTTTAATGAAATGAATAGGAACATGAGCTCATAGCTTATACAAAATCTTTGTAACCTTTTACAACTAAACATGATTTAGAAAGAAATAGAATTCAGGATAACAAGTGGTGCAAAAAGTCTTAAACATCCTTCTTCATTGGCAGCTCTCCCGAGAGAATTTTGAAAGTCTTAAACACCTTTCTACAGGCATTATATTTACCTGTAATAGAATCCTCGCATATTCTCTTTTGAATATTCAAGCTCACAACCTAAAGTTTCATATCAATCTCAGTTGCATGGTTGAATCAATCAGTGGAAGCTCTACTTCAATAACCTTATGCAGTATGTGTTAATTTTATCCATAAGTAGCAAGACCTACAGTTTAAAGTCGACTCCAAATGACAGGCATAGAAGTAGTTAAGATGCCAAAAAGTTTTAATCATAGAGAAAGAAAATATATTCTGGAATTGTTTTAAAGTCCTGTTTGTTTCGAGAGATAAAATGATGGACTACTTAAGCCCCGGTTAGCCGAACGTTCACGGAATGTACGTCCGTTTTTAGCATATGAAAAGCATTGCAAACGCTAACCGAAATTACATTAAGGTTCGGGAACAGCTTCCATTGCTTTTCGTATTCCAAAAGCGAATGTACTTTCCGTTACAATCCGTGATCGTTTGACTAACCGGACCTTTACTCTTTAATCTTATCTGCTTGTGTTTATTTTAGGGCAAGCAACGAAATCGAAAACTAAACTTCACTGAACACTAACAACGAGGTGGAGAACGTATGGCCAACATGTAACGGTATTGGTGATGTGTGAGAGTAAGCCCCACAACGCCAACTGTGCGTATGTATACATAAGAGTTACGGGATGTTGTTGTTACTCATTCGTAACGCATTTGTTTGGTTGTTTTGTATTGAATCACAACGAAACAAAAAAACCAAAAAAAAAAAACGGCAAAAACATGAAAACAAAATAATGTTGCGTTAACACAAAAACATATGGCGATATGATGGATTTTTTACAATCAAATGTTTGTTGTTATTGTGGTTGTTGATCTTTAAAACTTCCCAAACAAAAATTTACAAAAAAATAAAAAGCATGAGTATCTGCATAATACAACCTATTGTTGCGCAATTGTGACACTTAACAGTTTAACAATAAAACCAAACACAATAATAACAACAACAACAACAATAATAATCAAATGGGGAAAACAAAAGTCAAGCTTTCAAACTTTATGGAGTTTAAAGTACAACAAACAGCGATTGATAGCTCTGTTGAGAGTTGAGCACGGTTTCAGGAAATCTATTATGAATGTCTACGAGTAACTTTAACTCTGCTGTTGTTAACTTGAAAGCATGAGCATATGCATAAGCATGAGCGTGATATTTTTTGTCTTTATTTTCTCATCTGGGCATTGAAATGCAACGAATTGTTTAGAGGATCGTTTAACCCACACCATCAGTAGTTATCACTTTGAGGGTTTTTGTGTGGCTTTATTTTCATTTTTTTTTTTGTTTTTGCACTTTAAAATTAAATTAAATTCATAATGATTTATTGCCAAAGAAACTGTAGAAAAATTTAATGATCACTTTAGTTTTGTGTGCGTCTTTTTTGTTTGTTTGGTTTTCTCGTTTTAAACTGAATTAATTTCGAATTTTTAACGACGTATTTTTTGTTGTTGTTGTTGTTGTTGTTATTTTACAGATGCCATCAAGTGTTTGTGATAAATGAGACACACCCGTTATAAGTAGCCATGTACGTAAGACATAATGGTTAAAGAAAGATAAAATTTATTCAGGAAATTTTATAGGTAGGCTTGCCAGCAATCTTAATTGAGATGTAGAGTATGAAATTCAGTTGTGAGAAAAAATAAGTATTTGAAGTCATAATAATACTGGATGAGGGCTTAGTTAGTAATTTAGAAAAAGCAATCGCTTTTAATGAAGCTAACAAAAGAGGTACAGGGATTTGATACGAGTATACAAGCCACAATCTGGGAGGTTTTTATGTGCAAAACATTGTGTTAAAAGCATGACATTATTTCAGTTAAATGCCATAATCTTTAAAGGTGCAGTTTTATGGCTGACAAAATAGTTTTCCAGATAATACGGAAATATATTAAAGTATTGTTTAAGCATCAAACTTCCTTATTACCAATTACATAATGAAACGCAAACTCTTTTGCTGAGCAACAAAATGTTTGAGAATGCCATGTAAGGTTCATAACCCAAGGCAGTTAAAAACCAAACGGCATACGCTTTATAATTTTAATAGTTCAGTGTCGGTTGCATTTTTTATTTGCTAGGCACCAGGTCGTTTACAAACAATAAATAACAGAATTGGTCCTTACAACCCCGCAATAAGGATCACGACCTAGCTTCCCATGCCACTTATGTTGTGTGTATTCCACAGTTTAAAATCGACTTCAAATGACAGATTTTTGAGCATCTTTTCATGGTAATTTTATCAGTTCTTTGAATTTTTGTCAAAAATCTCATATTTCGTTGGAGCTGAACCTAGCCTCACATCTAGACTATGGCGACTTTACACACACAACGCCATTTAAAAACTTGAAAATAATTTATAGCGCCCCATTAGTGTTCGTTTAAGCCCCGGCTTTAAAAACTTTAATTTCTTGTTACCACTATTTGTAGTTTTTAATGCAATTTTGTTGCTGTTGTTGTTGTTGTTCCACATTTTCAATAATTTTATTTTTTTTTTTAGGTAGCACAATACAAAAGATAAACGCTTTATCGTTGTTTGCCACTGTATTTGTGTTAATAAATCTCTCTGAGCCCTCCATCGATTAATTGCTACGCTTTTTATAGGCTAAGAAATCTCTTCTTTTTAAAATTTTTAATAAATTTCAATACTCATTCAAAAAATGAGTTGTTGTTGTTGGTTGGTTGGTTGGTTGTTGTTAAAGTTTTGCACTTATTTTGGTTTAGTAGTGTTAGTGATTATTGTTGATCTTATTGTTGCTGTTTTACATTTACTACAACAATACATATCCGTTGTTGGTTTACTCAACCATATTTTGTATAACTGTTGCTGCTGCTGCTGCCATTGCTGTTGCTGCTTTTGTTTTGTTTTCAATTTAACTCATGTGTGTTTGTGTAATTCGTTTTCATTTTCGTTGTATTTATTGTTGCTGGTTACTCTATTATTTTTTTTTCTTTTTTTTTTTAGTTACCAGCCACCAACAAATTTCAGTTTCATTCAGTTGCCTTACGGTACGGGTACCGAACTGTTGTTTTCAATTCGTATTCAATAGTTTAAAAACGGAAAAGAAAAAAAAATTCAAAATTATTGAAAAACAAAAATTTTAAAATTTTTTTTTATTTAAATTTATCGGTTTTAACTTAAAAGAAATAAATTTTCGGAATTCTTTTTTTTTTTTCAATTTATTGCTAGATGTCCTGGTTTTCTAATAACAAAAAAAAAGAACCAGAAAAATAATTAAATTCCAACGGTTTTGAAGTGTGCTTAAAGTGAGTTTTATTGAAAAAAAAGTATCAAGAAAATATTGAAAAAAGAAAATATATTTAATGGACTGGCTTGTCAAGAAACTTGAAAGATTACTTGTTGAAAGATATTTAAATATCCTTAAAAAAATACTTTTTTTTATAAAAAAAACTAATCAGAGTGTTGAGAGTATTCGAAATATTTTCAAAACAATTTAAAATTAATTCGACGTAATTTAAATTTAAGAATTTCTTCCCTGAAGTCGCCATGGTCTTATAGGTATGGTGTGTTGGCTTATTAGACGTGAGGTCTCGGTTCAAAACCCCAGGGCAGCTATCATAACGAAAATATGAAAAAATATTTCTTCGGAGACTTCCCATTTTGCAGATTTCTGGCAAAAATTCTGAGAGTAAAATAAAATTGCCATGAAAAGTCTCTCAAAAATCTGTTGTTTGGCGTCGAGTTTAACCTATAGGTCCCGCTACTCATGTATAAAATTAACGCACAGAATAAAAGTGGTGTGAGAAACTAGGTCGTAATCCTGACTGAAGAGTTGTAATAACCAATTATATATGTAGTCTAGTAGATAGAGTGTTGGCTCATTAGACGTGGGGCCACATTCATACCCCAGATCAGACATCTCCAACAAAAACGAAATATGAAAAAATAATTCATCGGCGACTTCCTCTCAGCAGATTTCTGGCAAAAATTCTGAGAGTAAAATAAAATTGCCATGCAAAATTTCTCAAACATTTGTTGTTCGGAGTCGTCTTTAAACTGTAGGAACCGCCAATCATGTATAATCTTAACACAAACAATATATATGCGGTGCAAGAAGCCAGGTCGTAATCCTGATTAAGGGTTGTTATGACCTCCTTTCAGCCTAACAATAGCTGTGAGAAAGCTTCTTAAATCTGTCGTTCAATCAATTTTAAACCTTTGATCTCCTCACTCATGGGTCGAATTAAAAAGCACAACATCAGTGATGTGATAGATAAGCTAGACTATAATCCTAACTGAAAGTCGCCGTAGTCTAATAGGTAGTGTGTTGGCTTATTAGATGAAAGACCAGGCTTCAAATCCCCGGTTAGACATTAAAAACGAAATATGAAAAAAAATATTGTATCGGTGGCTTCCTCTCAGCAGATTTTTGGCAAAACCTCTGAGAGTATATAAAATTGCTATAAGTTTCGCAAAAATCTGTCGTTCGGAGTCGACTTTAAACTGTAGGTCCCGCCAATCATGTATAAAATTAACACACAAAATATAAGTGGGGTGAGAAGCTAGGCCGTACTCCTGACTGAAGGGTTGTAATGTCCAATTATGTGTGTATGTATGTATAATCCTAACTGCTATTTAGGTTAAATACAACATTAGCTCCCTAAAACTAAATGAGTGTGCTTAAGACAGGTTCAAACAACTGGAATCTGACGCCTTGTGAATTGTAGGCTACACACAAGCTCAACATTAACTTTAAGTGAGACAAGTAGAACAGCGATGATGTCATGAATTCTTGCATTCAGTAATGCTAGACTATGATATCACTGTGCTGGCTACAACTATTTATGATACTCAATACAGGATTACAGTTGATTGGCCGCAATAACCAAATGTTTGTCATGTACGTCAGCAACGGTTACATCATCTGCATACGCAATTGTTGTAATAGAACAACATTTGACAGCTTTGACAGTTTGTTCAGTGAAATGTTAAAAGCATTTTCAAAATACTTCAATCGTGTTTAATTTTTTTTTTTAATTTTTGTTTTCAAAACAAATTCCAGTTTAAAGATCAAAGCAAATAAACATTCAAACATAAAAAAGGCATTTAAAATTACATAATAAAACAACATTTCATTGCAAAGGCCATACAAGCGAGGGGGTTTCATGTAAAATCTTTTATAACAACGACTTCCGTAATGCATTTAACGCAATAGCTTATGATGCAAATGCATTACCAAACATAGATGGGCTTCATTACATTTAAATCATTACGTGTTGCGTCTAATGCGTTGGTTTTTTTTCGTAATTTTGTCGCAAATGGTATTTGAATCGTAAACATAAACAAAAATGGTCACTCTAATGCATTATTTTGTTATGCAGACTGACAAACAGGCAGACAGATTAATGAGTGGCGGCAGCAAAAGGTCAGTGATTCAATGTTTGTCGACTGAAAACAAACAAATTGTACGAAAAACGTAAATGTTTTTGCAGTGGAGTAGTAAAATTATTTTTTATTTTCTAGTTTTATTGTTCGTTCAAATGGTTTAAATGGAAAAAGGTTCATAAAACTTTCCTTTTCTTTTTTTTTTTTTTTTTTTTTTTTTTTTTTTGAAATGCAATGGATGACATTTCATTGTCTAAATTGCATACATGATTAAAACATAAGACGGAAAACATTATTTTTAAAGTAACGTGAATGTTAATGGTCAGTCACTATTGCAACAACAAGTCAGTCTATGAAATTTACATGTGAGCTGAACACCAAACAAACAGAAGAAAATAAAAATTAAGGAAAATGAGTGAAATAATTATTGTCGATTATTAAGTAATCGAAATTCAATGCAATGCTTTCGATTACAAGCATATGCATACATGATGCACATCACAATGCATCCGCTTTAGTGTGTGTGTGTCTGTGTGTGGATTTTATATCTGAAATATTAAATTGCCAATGACAACAATAATACAAAGAAACAAACAATATCGTATTAATCGTTATATTACAATACATATTCCACGTACATTTTTCTAATCAGTTAACGGGGCACGTTCAAAACAAATGCCTTTACAAACACCCATTCGTTCCATGCCCACCTAATCTCAACAGACATTAATATGACATTTCATATCAGAGTTGAATGAAATTGATTTTAAGAAATTGTTTGTTTGTGTGTATTATAGATTGTATTACACCATTTCCCATAGA